>VDFB02364235.1:0-48265 GCA_007258455.2 Sequoia sempervirens
GCTTTAAAGCCTGACATGGTTGAAAAGTGTTTTTCCATTCCCCCATGGCCTGAAAGTGTAACTCTTTCGAGGGATGAGTGTGAAAAGATGTGGAATGAGCATAAAAGACAAATCCTTGCATGGAGAGAACGTCATGTTTTCAAAGTTAAAACCTATGAGAGGATATCTGAAGAATTCATCACCTACAGGCAAAGGGTGGTTGAAGCTCTCCTTTTCATCAGTGAATTTGTCATAGAGATCCCCTCTCAGTACAGTCTTGAAGATGGTTCTCATGTCAGGCTTGAAGAGGTGCAAAATCAGTTCCAGAACGTTGTTCAAAGTTGCAGCCCAGTTGGCGGAAGGATAGGTCATATTTCAGTGATGTCAGCAAAGTTCAATAAAGCGGCCAATGAGATTGAAGATTTCCTAAGATCCATTGAAGATGCCAGCATATCTTTGAAAAAGCCGGTGGTTTTGTCGTTGATGGTAGACGCACCAACCCAGACATGACCGCATTCTACGGATGTGATCGAAGCTTTAAAGCGCCTTTCTTCTAGAAGCTTTTCCGCTTTTCTATTCTTGGAATCATCCTTATCCATTCTTTGAGGATAGAAAGAAGATAAGATGTAATAGTTGGCGTTTCCCGCTTTTTCTGCTTTTTAGGGTTTTAGTTGTTATCTTGTTTCTAGATTTAGTAATAAAGCTTGCTTGCTGAGCAAGCCCTAGATTGTGAAAGCAAGGAGATTTTAGGGTTCCCTACTCCTCTGCTTCTCTATAAATAAGAGCCTTTGCTCATTTATTTTCTTTAACCGTGCTTATGAGAACAAAACGCTGAGCCTATTGTGCCTTCTATTTGTTGCTCAAGTATTGTTCATTTGTATTGTGATAAGCAAATTGTTCTTTAGCCAACAAGGAGTTAGTGAGATTGCTGTTTTCTATTGTGTTAAGAATAAGTTTGCAAGCCTCCTTAGCTGCAATTTCTTATTCAAGGCATGTTAGAAGGGAGTTTTGTTTTAGAGATTTGAGTAATAAAATCATGAGCCTCTTTTGCCTTGGTCTAAAATCTCAGATTTCCGTTATCTATGTTATGCTTTCATGATCTTTATTTCAGCTTACAGTGAAGTGTGTAGGTGTTTGTTGAGAGAGAGATTGTTAAAGTATTTTTTGTCAGAAATCTACCTTAGTTAATTTCTAACTTCTCTTGCTCGCTATTACTTTGGAGAAGTTAGGAACGCCTTTAGTCTCTATTGTTTTTTTGCTTTTCTTTGCTTTATTTTGTTAGCTTTGAGTCTAACACCTTTTGCTGTTGTAAGTTTTGTAGCAGTTGTATTCTCCAGTTCCTTTTAGACCTATTTTCTTTATTAATGGGCATTAATATAATTTATTTCTTCTTTCTAATTTCTTTCAGTCTAGTGAGCTCTGGTGGTTGCTGAGTTGCTTTCTGAGGAGCACGCTCTTTGTACGCCAACAAAAGGGTAGCAAAGGAAAAAAGAAAGCGGGAAAATTATCTGAAAGATTGGTAAAGGAAAGAGGCAGGATGAAAGGGTTGCAAACCATTGAGCTACAGTAACAATTGGTGTTAATATGCAATCCAAAACAATTTTTCTCATTCTTAAATAGTAAATGATCCAGCACATAGGAGACTCGAAAGGACTAAACAGTATAGATCTTTTCATGATCCAGCATAGTGGACTTGAAAGGACTAAACAGTATAGATCTTTTCATATCTTTGTCATTAGTAGCCACATTCATAAATGTTTATTTTTTGTGGAAGTCAATGCAATAGCTAAAAATGGAGCTGCTGATAGGTAAACTAAACATTTCCATGCTGCCTTGGACATTCATGGCTAATAAGATACAAAAACTTGATTTATAACAAACTTGACCTGAAAGAAGAACAACTAGAAAATACAATATGTGCAAAACACAATTCAAATTTCCAAGACACAATAAGCAGAAAATATCAATGGCATTAACCTGGCGAGCTACACGCTGCACACCAAGTGCTCTTGCCACAGTGACCCAAAGTTCCTTACCAAAGGAACACCAGCTATCAGCTGCAAATGATGTCATTGGCAGGACTGCCATATCACCTAGTCGCTCCCATCTGTAGGAACACAACCATTGGTAAGGCAAACTTAAATTTTTTATATTTGAAAGGCAAGAAGCTTAAAAAAATTTATATTTGAAAGGCAAGAAGCTTAAGAAGAGAAGAGTTTAGTGGTTATTAGTTTGGTAGCAATAATACCAAATAAATCTCATACAACCATAAGGGCGATTGGTTCATTTTACAAGTACAAGCTGACTACTCAAAAGAATTGCATACTTAACTTTGCTAATGCAACTTTCACTGCTCAAGGAGACTACTACATGCACCTGACAAACATGTCAGTATATAATGAGAAACGACAGAAAGTCAATGTAACATAAAGGTAATGAACTAGCACTACATGCAAAGTCTTTGTTGGCTTAAAAAATAGAGGTTTTGCTGGGTGTTGGCATCATATCGGAGCCATTAGGAAAATCATTTAATATTGTAAATGCAATTATTTAAGAACTGCATAAGTAGTTAGTTGATGCAAAGGTCATTAATGTTCATTCACATGACTTTATATGCAAGCCTTCTATTTGGTTGTGAGCATGTCATTAAGAGGATTGATTGAATTGATTATTCTGTAGCAAGTTTTTATGAAGAACAAGGAGACATCGAGATAGTGAGTTTTATCTGACCCTTTGAGCAAGGGTGGCCATATTTATGTATTCAGCTATTGTGATGTGATATTCCAAGTATTGTGTTATCTTGTGTTCTTGGTGTATGCATATTGTTGTATGTGTTTGTATCTTTGTGTCAAGATAAGCATTGGATGATGGATGATGGATAGTTGCTGCTGAAATCTATCTGGATTGAAAAAGGAAAATATGAGGCTTGCTTCGGGAGGGGGATTAAGATAAGCCCACAAGACTAGGGCATGACTTCTCTCAAGACATGTATTAGTTTGTCTGATACCTATTTAACATGCATAGAATGCTACACTATATATGTCAAAAGCATTCATGCATAGAATGCACTACTATTGTACTCCTTGTAAGCCTTTTGAACCTCCATGTCTATGGCGATCCTAAATGGAATGTAGCTCCCGTACAAGTGCAGAGTATGCATTTAAGCAATGAGTTTCACCAATGAACAAAGCATTAAGCTTGCATAATATATAGGAAATTTAAACATAACCAAATAAAACCTTCATTTGAGATAAAAGATAGCCACAGTTCCTTTTTTTCAGCACTACAAGCTTATTTTTATCTTTCTGATAGGAACCATTCTACTTCCAATTCCACAATGTCTATATATTATTATGCATAGTTGCAAGACTCGCACAAAACCCGGCAAGTAGTGAAAAACTCGCAAGTTTTTCCAGGCGGCGAGTTTTCCAGGCACTTGTACGCCAGAAAACTCTCCCGTACTTTCTGGAAAAACTCGCCGTACTTTTGGCGAGTTTTTCCAGAAAGTACGGCGAGTTTTCCAGAAAAACCCGCGCGACAGTTAGAATGCCCAGGCAGCCACTAAAAAGCAATTTTAAGTTGTTTTTTTTCATTCACTCTCTTCTCACACTCAGCAAAAAACCTCTCCAAAGCATTGTGCACTCATTTGCAGTGATTTTGCATCCAAAAGACAAGATTTGAAGGGCATTTACATCGAATTTAGAAGGCAAATTGGATTTCCAGGTAGGGTTTCTCATTTTTCTTGTTCTTTCTTTTTTTTAAAAAAATTCTTCATTCTTGTTGGTTCTATGTTTAAAAATCATTTGATTGTAGTGTGAAAATGATTTAAATGCATTTAGATTCATCAAAACAAGATTTAGATTCATCAAAACAAGATTTTTTAATGATTTTTTCTGATTTTTTAACATATTTTGCTGATTTTTTCATTTTTTTTAAATTTTCTTTAAACCCTAGTTATTTTTTTTTGTTTTGAATGATTGAATCCTCTTTTTTGTTGAATAACATGCTTACAATCTTAGATTAGCTTAATTTTTTACTAGTTTGAAGTCATTTTCATATTTTTTACATTTTTTCACATTTTTTTGAAACCCTAGTTTTTATTTTTTATTTTTAAATCCAATTTTTTTGTTATGAAAATGTTTAGAATCTAGTGATAGATTTTAGTAATTTAAACTTAAAGTAATCTCTTTTGATTTAATCTAATTTAGTTTGTTTTTAAATTTTCTATCAAAAACTAACAAGTTGTGCTATGACTTTCACTTTGTGTAGGTTAATAATTAATTGATAATGGCTTTTGAACCCGCTTTTGCCTCAGGCTCTGCCCCATCCGTGCCTGCGGACTTTGTAGGCAAACGTCCTCCAGGAGCTAGAGATCCTGCTTGGAAGTATGCTTATCTAGGACCCGTACCTGGCACAGTATATTGCATTCCATGTAAAAAAGTATATCGTGGGGGCATCAATCGCCTCAAGTACCACCTTGCAGGCATCCCTCAACGTGATGCTAAGGAATGTCCTCATACAACAGAAGAAATAAAAAGACAAATGAATGCCATACTTTCAGCTGCAGAAGAAAAAAAAATGAAAAGAGAGATGGCAAGAGCAGCAATGCAAGCAACCATTGCCTCTTCTCAAGGTGTTCCAGTTGAGTCAGATGATGATTATGATGTTACTCAGGAGATTCAGGAGATAGTGGGCTCTCTTCGTGGCCCACGTGTGCGAAGGTCAAGGCAACCCATTGGCACCTCAACCTCCATCCCTTCATCTTCCTCTAGTAGAGCACCAGGGGCAAGGGCAGCTACAGGACCTACACCGACACGGTTGGATAGTTTTTTTGTGCCTAGAAACACAACTGGTGCACAACCTTCCTTAGAGGCGACTGGATGGAATAGGGAGGTGCATGAGCAAGCAGACATTGCTTGTGCAGATTTTTGGTATTTTAACAATATTGCTTTCAATGTGGCGAGTTCTCCTTACTGGCACAATTTGGTCACCGCATTGACAGTTGCAGGAAAAGGCTACAAGGCGCCTTCTCGCACGGACTTGAGTGGGAGGTTAGTTTATGTTATTTAATTTATGTTTTTTAAGTTTAATTTATGATGAATTTAAGCTATTTTTTTGTTTACAAATTAAAATTGTGTACTTAATTTCACTTTGTACTTGTAGGTTGCTTACTAATGCAACTGAAAGGGCAAGGGCAGCAGTAGAGGAGCAAAAAGAAAAATGGCAAAAATATGGCTGCTCTATTCTTTCTGATGGGTGGACGGATGGAAAAAACCGTACCATCATTAATTTTTTGGTTGCATGCAAAGAAGAGGTGGTGTTTTTAAAATCAGTTGATGCCTCCCACATTGTAAAAAGTGCAGAAAATTTGGCTAAGATGTTGGAGGGAGTTTGCATGGAGGTGGGGATTGCAAATGTTGTGCAAATCATAACTGATAATGCAGCAGCATATGTGGCAGCAGGAAGACTTCTCCAAGATAAACACCCCTCAATTTTTTGGACACCATGTGCAGCTCATGTCCTTGACCTTCTTTTGGAGGACATAGGAAAACTAGATTGGGTCACACCAATTGTAGAGGACGCGAGGAGAATCACTAAATATATCTACAATCACCCTTGGGTTCTTCGCTTGATGAGGGAGCACACCCATGGGAAAGAATTGGTGAGGCCAGGTGTCACAAGGTTTGCAACGATCTTCTTAACGTTGCAAAGCATTCTTGGTTCTTTGACGGCTTTAAAACAAATGTTTGTGAGTCAATCATGGGATGACTCAACCTATTCAAAGAAGCCGGATGGAGATAACGTGTCAAGAATTGTGTTTGATGCTGAATTTGCAAAAAAGGCTGCAGAGATTGTGAAGGTAACTTCAATTTCAAAACTTTGAATTTGAATTCAAATTGAATAAATTTTTTGATGTCTTTCATTGTAAATTTGAAACTCTAATCTTTTTGCATTTTTATATTGTAATTTGTAGCTTTCAGAGCCCTTGGTTAGAGTGCTCCGCTTGGTGGATGGGGATAAAATCCCAATGGGATATCTTTATGAGGCCATGGATAGGGCCAAGGAGGCTATAAAAAATTATTATAAAGGGGACAGCCTCAAATTTGATCCCATTTGGGAGATTATTGACAGGAGGTGGAACCATCAACTCCACCAGCAGCAGCTACTTCTTCAACCCTCATTTCTTCCATTCAAGCACCTACTCAGATCCTACTGGAGAGGTTATGGAGGGACTCATGAAGTGCATTCAGAGAATGTCACCTGACCTTGATGTAGGAGACCTTGTTGTTAATGAAATCCAAAGTTATAGAGAAAAAAGGGGTGAACTCTTCTCTTTAGAGCTAGCAAAGAGAGCAATACACAATCAACCACCAGGTATAAATTTTGAAATTTACAAGTTACAAATATTGATAATTTGATAAAATATGTTTTCAAATTTCAACTTTTGAGTTTTGACTTTCCTTTCTAAGTTTCTAGGTTCTCTTCTAACTCTTAATTTGTTTTTTGTAGATGTTTGGTGGTCAAATTGGGGTGGAAATACCCCACATCTCCAGCAATTTGCCCTCCGTGTCTTATCGCAGCCTTGTAGCTCTTCCAATTGTGAGCGCAATTGGAGCTTGTTTGAGGCCATCCACACAAAGAAAAGGAACAAACTAGCTCAGAAACGCCTGAATGACCTTGTGTATGTGCAATATAATCTTCGGCTGCGCAAAAAACAAGTTAAGGAGATATCAGATGATCCAATTGATTTGGATGAGATAGATCCATACAATGATTGGATAGAGCAAGATGAGCAACCTCCATTGTTTTCTGACAATGAGATTTATGACTTTGAGCGACAAGCAATGGAGGATGAGGGTGGATTTGCATTCTCATTGGATGACATTGAGGATGATCCTGAGGAGGAGTCATTGGCAGTGCCAGAGCCACCAGTAGTAGCCTCTGCATCCAGGATGGAGGTTGAGGAGCCACAGCAGATGCCTACAACTACAGCGTCTCCCGTAGTGAGAACACTGAGAAGTACTAGACATGGGAAGAGGAAGATGTGAATTTGTAAAAGCTGAAATATATTAATGTTGTCTTTACTTTCAGTTTTACAAAAACAATTTGCTATTTTCATTTTGTTTCAAACTATCAGTATACTATCAACGTATTGAGCATGCCACATGGGGATGCGATTTTGTATCTAATTTTCTTTCAAATCAATCAAATATAACTAGACTCAGCTTGTTTCTTCTATGTACTCATTTTATTGACTCATTGGATGCATCTTATCATTGAATTTTGCAAAAAAAATGTGATTTTAATGAAGTTTAAGCAATTTTTTAAGTTGCCGAGTTTTTTCCGAACTTTTGCTGAGTTTTTTCCATACCGTATTTTCCGGGCTTGGTGAGTTTTTGCATTTGGCGAGTTTTGCAACTATGTTATTATGTATATACTTTGTGTCACAGCATTCGCCAAATTTTCAGCATGAAATTCGGAATTCATCAAATTTATGAAAAAAGCATGAAATTCGTTCAAGTTCATACAGCCTAAAAATTATCAAAAAATACTTTCAAAAAGCGTTTTTGTTTTAGGGTTTTCGACAGGTTTTTTTAAAAAATACTAGCCGCGATGAGCAAATAACATGTCTCTACTTTTCGGTGAAATCTCTTTCAATTTTTGAAGGGCATGCAAACAGGAAGCACTTTAGAAGTTTTCGCAAGTGTTTCAGAAGGTTTTCAAGGTCAACGGAAATCATTTTGCGGCGCCCTTTCTACAAATCATTGGCACCATCTGCGTTGCGGGGTCTTGAGTTTCATTCTGCAAGTCAAAGACGTGTCCTGCAAGCTCAAAAGGTAGACCTCGCATCTGCAAAGTTTATTTTGTTTTGAAACTGCATATTTTATTCATGAAAAATCTAGGGTTTTCAGTTGTTGAGTCTTCATAGGCAGCGTGCATCCAAGGAGTTGTTGAGGCCTTGTGAAACAAGATTTGCATCATTTTATATCACTTTGAAAAGAGTGGTTGAAGAAAAAGCAGTTTTGAGGTCTGTTATTTGTTCCAATGAGTGGGAAAATTCAGTGCTTTCTAAGGTCCTAAGGGGAAGAACATAGAGCAAACCATTCTAGACAACAATTTTTTGGAAAGTGTGGCAAAGGTTTTGCTTATATGTGAACCAATTGTTGGTGTGCTTTGTATGGTTGATGGTGGCACTATTTGCCTTGGCATGCTTTATGAAACCATGGACCGTTGTAAGGAAGCTATTTAAAAAGCACTAAATAATGTATAAGCACAATATATAGAGATATGGGAGACAGTTGATTGCAGATCGAAAACGATGCACACAACTTTACATGCAGCAACTTGCTTTTTGGAGCCTAATTTATTTTCTATTAATAGACAAGGTGATAATGAAATTATGGTAGGGATTTTAGAAGCCATTGGAAAGTATCAATCAAATCAAACAGTTTTAGGACTAATCAGAGATCAATGTTGGGAATACAAGAAAGAAGAAGGGATGTTTGGAATGGCAGCAGCCAAATATGACATGGCACATGTACCTAGATATAGATGGTGGATGACCTATGGATCACAAACTCCTAAGCTACAAGAGTTTGATATTCGAATTTTTAGTCAAGGAGCAAGTTCATCAGCTTGTGAGAGGAATTGAAGTTGCTTTGACCACATCCATTCCAAAAAGAGGAATAAATTGTTGTCTAGAAAGTTGGGAGATCTTGTCTATGTTAGCAGCAATTTTAAATTGTCCATGAACAAATCGGCAAAGGACTCTTCCTCACAACAACAAATTCTTGAAGACACAACAATGCTAATTGTAGATGAGCCTAACTTTGCAGATGATGAATTGAGTAGTGATACAGATGATGATGATTTAGCATCTCAGCCAAGTGCTCTTGATGACTTGGAGCTTTTTTGAAGTTTTAAAGTCTTTACTCTTATTGTACCTTTTTGACAAAAGAATATCTTCACAATTGTGATTTCACATGTTTCTTATGGTTTATATTTTATATATGTGTCATCTTTTGTAATGATTTCAAATCTATTTATCAATGTTAAACTATTTAGACAATTTTGTGGATATATTACTTATAAGTTATATTTATAAAAAAAAAAATACATAAGGCGAATTTAATCCAAATTTTTTACTTTTCGAATTTTTTCCTTGCCGAACTTCATTTGAATTTCAATGTCGCCGAACTCGAATTTGAATTCGGACCTTGTGACTTAGTATATACTTATGCTTCAAATTTGATTATACAATTGTCACTACCTTTCCCACTTGCCATTAAAACTTGATGTTCAGTGTCAAATTGAAGCTCCAAATTATCAAATTTTATTAGCATTTGAAAAGGAAATTTGTCCCAACCTAACCTTGATAATCTAAAAAACCACCTTGGTATTATTGTTGACAATTGAAATGTTAAAATTCTTTTGAATAAACAAGATCACAAGAATTCAAAAACAACAAAACTCTTTAGGTTGATATCAAGCCAATAGAGTTTCGTTTCAATTTAATCTGGTTTTCTATATTTACTTTTGGCAAGTACTCTTATAAGGTTCATATTTGTTAAACGAAAGACAAAAGCCTTACTCTTAGTATTTATGATATTGTCTACTATTTCCCACTAAATTGTGTCTTAGGATTTATATACATGGAAAGCATTACTATGACTCTAAGGCAAATGACAACAGTGTGGTATATAGAGAGAAGAGCAACACATCTCTTAACCATTCCATGTTAATGTCCTTAACATAAAACATAGAAGCATACCAAAGAATGTGTCTCTATTTTAATGTCCTTAACATCTATCAATAATATACGTCCATTCAAGGTTGCCCACCTATGATTTGCCTCAACAACTAGTTGAAATCTAGCGAATCTTTGATGGTGAACCACATCCCAATGGCCAACGCTCAGTTTTGTGCTAAAAATCAACAAAAAACCTGATTAAATATCAATTTTGCATGGTTAGGTTTTCACGAGGGAGGGGTTGGGCAAAATTTTCATGACTTTTATGCAATTTTTTGTGATTTAAACCCTTAAAAATTGTTGAACTTTGTTGAAAATCACAACTGATTAAATCGGGATTTTTTGGAGAAAAAATTGTTTCAACCGAAGATTTTTTAAAAATTGGGATTTTTGTATTTTTTGAGGATTTATGCTTCTATGGATTATACCAACTATTGTTTGTTTGTTATGAAATGTAATAAATAAATGTCTTCTATTCTTTCAATTTTTCTAAAATTTATTTTGTTCTAAAATAATAACTTTCTAATTGCAATAAATCAAGTTAATGTAGTTTTGACCTTGTTGATTTTTACTATAGTTGGTATGATTTTTCCACAATCCATGAAGTTACAGTATTTAGCTTTTGGATTCAATTGTGTAAGTTTTTTTGTCGACGTTTCAGATCACACAGTGATCCACAATCAGGAAGAGGAAGAAAATGAAATGAGATTGCAGATCAAGTCTTAATAAAGGGGGAAGAGAGGAGAGAAAAGACTTAAAAAACCAAGAAATCAATATAATAATACCATACATAAATATACAAGCAAGACTAACAAGGAAATGTAAATAAAAAGAGAAAACAAAAAAGACAAGATTAAAATCTAAAAAGAAGGACGATATAAAGATTAAAATAATTAATGATATATAATATATATAAAACTTTGTAAAAATTAAAAAATCTCAAAGCACCTAATTAAAGGAAGAGAGAGAAGAAGATGAAGGGGTACTATTTAAGATAACTAGATTGGTTAAAACTAGAAAAAAGGTTGACTCAAAGTATTAGAACTAGATAAGAATTAGATATTAATTAATGTTATAATACTATGAGAGAAACCAACAAGTTAAAAAAGGTTAGAAAGAAAATAGCTAAAGCCTAATTGGAAATCAATTATAGAACAAAAGATTTAAGACTACCAAGAATGAAAGAGAAAAAGAGATAATGAAGAAAAGAAGGCCCTAAAAATAATAATACAGAAACAAAAGAAGAGAAATAAGTACATAAAGAAATAATAAAAATTAAGAAGTAAAAAACAAATAAAAAGAAGAAAAAGGAAAAAATAAAAAAGGTGAAAATAAAATAACTTTTAAAACTAAATAGGTAAACGATTAATGAGAAATAAAAGAAAGAGAAAAATAAGGTTATTACTATAGGTAGAAATTAATTATACCTATGGTAATAACAAGAAACAAGAAAAGGAAAAACAAACACAAAACTATAAAGACGAGAAGAAATGGGAGATAAAAAAGAAAAGCTATGAACCAACGCACAATCAAAGCCACAAAAGGAAAAACAAACAAAAGAGCCAAAAAATAAATATAAGACAGAAAACCGAGGTAAGAAGAAAAGAGCCAAATCAAAGACAAGGAGGAAAAATAGAAGGGGAAAGACAACAAAAGAGAAGGAAAAGTCAAAGGTTAGGCTACAAAGATGAGAAGAAGCAAAAGATGAAGAAGAAGGGGAAAGGGAAGTCAGGTGATGGCATAGGTGGGAGGGTTGAAATGAAGGGAGTTGAGAAGGGGGTGCCACGCTAGACTTAATTGGCAACCTTTGTCTCAATTGAGATTGGTAGAGTGGTTTTTGATGGTGATGGCTTCTTGCAGTTTACGCTTGAAAAAATTGTCTTCCTTAACCACAACTTGGGTGTTCTCGAGGCAGATGTGGTACTTGGTTTGGTGGGAATGCTCTGCAAGGGCTGATTTAGAGATTCTATAATGCCCGATATCAGTACTATGCTCTTTGATTCTAGTGTTGATCGATCACCCCGTTTTCCCAATATATGGGGTCCCACAAGAGCAATCAAACTTGTACACGCTAGAGTGGAGAAGTGGCGGTAAGGGGTCCTTGGTCGAGGGGATGAGATTCCTTGTGGTAGATATGGGTTTGAAAGCACAAGAAATACCTTTTTTGTGAAGAATTTTTGAGATCTTATTGGAGAGGCCTTCAACATAGGAGAGGGTGGCAAACTGGACAAGGTTGGTTCCACTAGGCTTGGGGGTTGGATTGGCTCGATTTTTGGCAAACTCAAAAGCTTTAAGGATTTGTTTGTCGTGATAGCCATTGAGTTTGAAGACACAGAAGAGATGAGAAAGTTCAAGATCAATGTGGTCTTTATCACAAATGCGATAAGCCCGGGTTGCAAGAGTGTTGAGAACACTAGCCTTTTGGGTCGGATAGTGATGGGAGGAAGCATGAAGATAGAGGTCAGTATGCGTGGATTTTCTAAAGACGTGATGAGCCATGGAACCGTCCTCTTTTTTGATAATGAGGACATCAAGAAAAGGAAGTTGGTTGTTGGACTCAACTTCCTTGGTAAATTGAATGCATTCAACCAGGTTATTTAAGTAAGAGTGGAAAAGGTCAAGCTGGTCATGACCGTGGGGCCAACAAACATTGGTGTCGTCTACATAACATTTTCACCAACGAGGTTTAAGAGGGAAAGAATTGAGAGCTGCCTACTCAAAATGTTCCGTGTATAGGTTGGCTATGACCGGAGATAATGGGGAGCCCATGGCAACTCCATCTATTTGTTCGTAAACCACATTTTGGAAAGTAAAGAAAGTGGAACGAAAGCAAAGGTCAACAAGAGAAGCAATTTCAAGATTGGTTTTGGTAAACAAGGAGACAACATCAAAGCTAACAAGGATTTCATTATCTTCAATCTTTTTGTCATGAATAAAATTGACGAAATGGTTGGAGTCTTTGATGGAGTCAGAATGGCCTATAAGAGGAGAGATTAGCTTAGCAAGGAAAGAGGCTAGGTTATAGGCGGAGGAATGGGAGGTGCCAACAATTGGCTTGAGGGGTATGCCTGGTTTGTGAATTTACAAGGCACCATAGATGCGCGGGGTGAATTCCTTGTGAGCGATGGGACACTTCTTGGTGGAGTCATCAAAGGAAGAAAGGGAAATGGCAAGTTTGACTTTTTTAACAATTTTAGAAATAGGGTTGCTAGGGAGTGTTCAATAGCTACCGCTATTGGTGAGGTGGTCAATCATTTTGGAGACATAAACCTGCTTGTCTAGGATGACCACCGCATTTCCTTTGTCAGCTTTAGTAATGATAATGTCATCATTCTTAGCGAGCTTTTTGAAGGCCAAGAATTCATTTTTGGGGACAATGCAATGGGAGAGTTTAGCATGCCTAAGGGCCACCGCACAATCTTGCCTAATTTCATCAGCAATTGGAATAGGAAGAGATTGGATGGCTTTCTCAATTTCGATAAGGAAATCTACTTTGGGGATGGAAGGTGGGGTAAAAGCAAAATTAAGCCCACGTTTTAAAAATTTAAGGGCCAAAGGGTCAATTGCGGGTTTGGAAAGGTTGACAACAAGCTTGGACTCCCAGTCTTCAATGCATTTGAGGGGATCAAGATTGGAATTGGAGTTGAGGGTATTAAAGTTTGAGAGGGAATTATGCGACTGGAGGGTGTATAACAAGGCAGAGGAGTGGGTTGGAGGGCAGGCCGAGCCAATAGCAGCAATGGATGATTGAGGCGAATGATTAAGGCAAGTGGGGAGAGTGGAGGTTACATGGTGAGAGGGGAGAGGGCGGGAAAGATGGGTAGAGTGGCGATCAGGAAAGACGCCGCAAGAGTCAAAGATGGGATTGACCGAGTAAGCAGGCCGCAAGGACACCAGATCAACTTACTCATAGGTTGGTTCAAGGCTCAAGGAGGAGTACGAAGGTGGCGTGGGAGAACAAGCAACCAAAGAAGAAAGAGAGTTGCAAACAATAACATCACCATTAATGATATTAACTTTCGAGACAACGGTAACATTAGACTCACCTGGAACGTCTAACAAACAGGAGTTTGCAGGCAACGAATTCTTCTGCTTGGGCGACGCTAGATAATTCTTGATCAGTCAGTAATCTTCCAAATTCATGGTAGGAGAATTTGGGTAGGCTAGTGCAGCATTGCTAAGGTGATTTACGGCAAAGATGGGCGCCATGTCCTCTGCATTGGAGTCTGTTACGTCTGACGAACAGGAGTTTGCAGGCAATGAATTCTTTTTCTTGGGCGACGCTGGATAATTCTTGATCAGCCGATAATCTTCCAAATTCATGGTAGGAGAATTTGGGTAGGCTGGTACAGCATTGCTGAGGTGATTCACGGCAAAGATGGGAGCCATGTCCTCTGCATTGGAGTCTGAGAGCACAACTAACTTTTGGTCAATCTCCCTTTTCTCCAAAACAATGTGTGAAACATCCTGCTCTATGAACAAGCTATTGAGACATGGGTCGAAACAGAAGAAGAGGTAGAAACAATATTTTCTAAATGAGATGGGTTACGAGAGGTGGGGTTACATTGGTCAGAGAGGATGTGAGAGGGAGTAGAGTGAGATGAAAGAGGCCGCAAGAAATGTTCAACACAGGAATTGGTTGGGAGAGAGTGGGAAGAAAGTTGGGTTGTGTGGGGGAAAATTCTTCTGGTGGAGTGGCTAAGAAGGGAGCCAAGAAGATTAAGGCAAGAAAGCTCAACAAAAAGAGCTTGGCTATGCTTGGCAGAAAGTCTGGAGAACTTCCTCTTCTGTTTAGATTCCCAAGTTGCCTTTAGACCCGCTGCTCTGGCATGAGATTGAGTCTCCAGCAAAATCCGTAAGTCAAATCTGATGGAGCATGAAAGCTCAAGATGTAGGTAGTACAACCTAGTGGAGAGCTGGTTAATCAGTGCTCTAGTTCTTTGAATAATCGATTTTTACTATATTAGATTCACTTTTATTTTAGTTTTTAGTTTTTATTTTTTAATTTATATTTTTTTTCAACCTAAATGCTTCTTTACTAAGCCTTGTATCTCTTATTTTAGAAACATGGGATAAATTTGAAATAATAGACACCTTTGACTTTAGGGTTTTTGATGCAGGAGCATCTGGGCGAACTGGCAATCATCCAGAGGTCTTCAGTTGAAACGTGTCTTCGATAGTCCATTAGAATGATAATAAGAACTTCTGAAAAAATCTGTAAGTTTTGTTTACATCAACATTTCAGATCACACTCTGTGATCCATCACCAGATGAAAGAAAATACTACAACAGTATCAATCCATTAGCAAAGACTCCACAAATCAATAAGTAGGCACTTTGATGCTTGGTCCTCTAATCATCATCTATGTCTTTTTGCCATCTTGATAGCTCCATTCACTTCCAAAGCAATTTCAGCCTGTAAATTCAAGCATTCACCAAAAGATGTTGGCTAAGATAATACTTCTGTTCTTCCTTGGACTTGACATCAATGCTAGAAATCAAAACCTCACTAAAGTATTGCCAAGCTCGCAGATATTATGCCATTAAGTTCTAAAGCAGAAGAACACGATACGTTTGATATTGATGGCACAAGATCCTCTTAAGATATTAACAGATATAAAACACTAGCATGGAGATATATTTGATATTGATAGTGTTTCTGAATGTTTGACAATACATATCAATAAAACTTTAGTTATGAAAAGCATTTTCAATTAATAACTATATTTCTCAAAAATAGTGCATACACTCAGAATATCAAAATTTCAAGATTAAATGAAAGAGCATTCAGTTTCAAAACAAAAAAAAGTATGCATCATGAGGAAAACAGAAATAGAGAATGTATGTCCATACAGTGGAAACTAGGAAACACACCGACTTGGCAATTCTTCTAGTATGGATGGAGAAAGACCTTTCTGCTTGGTTAACAAAGCTACTGCTTCTCGCAATAATACTGGTGGAGTTTTGAACTCTTTACTTCTAGTGCAAACATCCCCTTCAGCAACTGTCCCATTGCAAGAAGTCAAGATATCTAATAATGCAAAGAAAGAATCATCACTTTTGGAAACTCCTTTTCTCAATTTCACCACCGAACTCTCCCATATATCCATGGATGAATGAAGTTCCCTCTTGTCAATAAAACTAAAGTTATTTTTATGGAAAAAGAAAACAGCTTCTTCCATTATGGGGAAACAAATACAGGATCCCTGTTCAATTGCCCTGGCTTTCCTGCTCATG
The DNA here is from genome assembly GCA_007258455.2 of Sequoia sempervirens. Lineage (NCBI taxonomy): Eukaryota > Viridiplantae > Streptophyta > Pinopsida > Cupressales > Cupressaceae > Sequoia > Sequoia sempervirens. The sequence continues at coordinate 15,968 of VDFB02364235.1, forward strand.
TCTAACCAACCAAGTTTTTTCAACACATCTTTTGCAAGCTTTGCTGAAAATTTGTCAACTTGCAATATCCACATGTTGCTTTTGTGTTCAGTTTCACCTTCATTCTGCTCTTGCTCATGTTCACCCCTTGTGTCTGCAATCTTCGAGAAATGAAAGGGCATATTTATTGGTGAGAATGGTTTGGGATTTTTTCCTTCACTTTGATTTTGGTCACTTTCACCCCTTGCATTGGCAATCATAGAGACAGGAAAGGGTTGATCTCTTGATGAGATCACTCTGTTTCCTATTATAGTATTAATTGCAGAAGAATTTTTGTCATCTGTGGCATTGATTTGAGAAATTTGAACATGTTGTGCAGTTTTGTTATTACAATCTAGCCAGTGGTCTTGCTCAGAAAATATCAGTGAGTGCATATCCAATTTAAGGGGCTCATTGAATTTTGTTCCAAATGCATAGCATGAACATCCTCCGCCAATAATAAACAAATCATCTCCAACAATATTAGTGGTACTGCGAACTAGAAGACAGTCACTTATTGATGAAATAGATACATGCCTCCAAACCAGAAGCTCAAGATCCAACAAAGATAATTCTTGGAATTTGTCAGTCACAGGACAACCCCCAATTATAGCTAGGTATTTGTTAAAAACAACAATAGAATGAGAAAATTTTGGCCCAGGTTGTCTCCCTTTTGTTTTCACCTCATTCCAGAAACCTGTTTCAACATCATATGCATATAGATCCCCAAGAATCTTACTTCCATCATAGCCACCAAATAAATATATCTTTGTTCCTCTTACAGCTAAGGAATGGGAATGACGAGCACCAGGAATTTCACCCTTAGCCTCAACCAGTTTCCACTCCATTATATTTGTGTCAAGTACATGCATATCCCCATAAATAGTGGAACCATTAATCCCACCAAACACATATATACATGAACCAACCACTGCAGCAGCATGTCGATGCCTACATACAGAAAAACAAATCAAACATTAACATAATGGTAATACTCAAGAAATAAATCAAATCATTAAAATTAGACCATTCAATGAATCAAACCTAAGTCTCAGATTTCAGATAAACAAAAAGCACTGTTAAAGGTACTTCCAGCATATAAAATCACCAAGCAAATTTCTAAGGGACTGCAAAAGCCATCTTTGTCGGTCACTTCTGTACATAACAAACAAAACTAAACAGAACATTCCAAATATCTTGAACCAAGCTCGCTAGCATTCCATTTACATAGCAACAACATGGCATTCATTACGTAAGTCTTAAATTTTCAATTACACAGATTTAAAACAGGAAAGAAACAACCAAAAACGGTAAACTAATGAAAAATTATTGTCATAAAATTAGCAGACATTTGTATTTAGAAAATATGGACCGTGTAACTGAAAAAACTAAGCCATGTAATTGAAGAAAAAGGATGTGAAAAAACAGGATATGTAGTTGGAAAACCATCATGTATTTGAAAAAGTCACTGTTTTTCAAACTTAAAAAGGGTTTGTCTGGTGGCTTCCTAGGTCAACCATTAGGCAGTGCAGCAGATTAAAACTGCATGGGAAAACTGCCAGTTCATGATTACCGTGCATTTTTCCCAAGAAATGTTTCCATGGGACCAACATTAGACCACATACAAAGAAAAGAAAATATACACCCTCATGACCAACCAGTGCTGCAGATGATGCAGAGCAATGGTCAATGTTGATATGAAAGAAAAATTACTTTGAAGCTATGAAACAATTTGCAAGGGTATGCACTATTGATTCACATGCATATAACATACATGTAAAACTGTCAATTGTCAATCATTACAATAAAATGGTACCAGCAATATGCCACTAGACTCCACATCATCGAGTACGGAAGAGTCCTAAAGAACAAGAATAACAATGGCAATCATCACAAGTTCTGTGAAACATACATCTGAACTAAAATAAACTTAAAAGAATTACCTTGCAGGGAGAATGTCTTGGCTGAACTCAATCAGATGCCATTTCATTTCAGTTAAATGAAGAAACCATACATCACTTAGGATTCTTGTTGGGTCTTCACGTCCACCAATTATGAATAGGTGCTGACCCACCAACCCAGATGTATGACCCATTCGAGGACTTGGCGGATTTTGAACACTCAGAGTCTTCAAATAACCACTTTTAATATCCAGAATCAATGTGTCATTTTGTCGAGAATGACGCCCTTTACCTCCATAACCGCCAAAAATAAGCAATGACTTTGAACTTGTCAAATGTGCAGCACATGTTGAGTGACCCCATCGAAATAGTTTCTCAAGTGGCTCACCAAAAATTTTCATTTTGATAGCCATGCGTCTACACCCAGAAGATTGGCATAACTCTGCACGAGCAGTCTACAAATTAATTGAGAAGTTTCGCAAAATGTTGAACAGATTTGGAAATAAATCCCTCTGAGAATCTAGATTAGTGCATTCAAAATATTCTAACCTTCCAAAGACTGCACATTATAAAGTTTAGAAAAAGAGAAATAAGGAAACTCAACGCACAAACAAATTCCTTAGCTAAAGACCCAATAATATATCCCTGTACAACTTAAACTATGATGATTTTGGAACTGGTATTCTCTCAGTTTCAGTGGTAATAGTTTGAAAGCATAACCCAAGCCAAATCACAATGATACTTGATTAAGAACTTGAGAGATTCATACAAAGAAACAGTGGGTATATAATACATGGCAGCTCAAAGACGTAGAAATATAAATTTAAAATTACATTGAAAAAGCCCAATTAAGGCTACGGTAATTGGGTGAAATTACACTAATAATACCCAATTAAGGCTATGGTGGCTGGGTGTAACAAAATTCAATTTCTACCTAACCCACCAGCTTACCAGGACTTTGATCTTGAACCATTGATGTCTGCAAGCTATATTTATGAAATCCTGATCTACGATTTTGAGGTTGGCTAGCTGAAGAACTGCAGGTAGCATCATGACCATCTCCAATTGCGAACACCTTAGACGAGCTATCTTTCTCATTATAACAAGAAGTACTGCAGTTGGGAAACGGTATGCCAACACCATCATTATCATAATAAGCCACAAATTCTTCTAGCTCAGTTATTAGTGACAGAATATTGAGTTGCCTGTGTTCAAGCTCTGCAACACCACTATGTTCCTTTAATGACTCTTGTGAACTCCAATTGCCATTCAATATTTTTGCTTCTGTTTTATGTTTTCTTTCTACATGCTCAGGATCGTTTTCTTGCAGCTGACAAAAGTGCTTGTTCAGGGATGGAGAATTACCACCCTACAATGTCAACAATGAAACATTAACAAAAGAAGACCAGTCATCATAAGAATCATTTGTTACAGAGAGTAAATCTAGTTGAAATTAATTTCATTAAAATTAAAATTTTAAAATACAAATAGAGGTCAAATTTGGTGCAAATAGTCAAACATCCATCAAGTTGTAAATATAACCATAATTTTTTTAAGAAACATTGATACAAACAAAATACACAATTTTCCATAAACTCTTTTCAACATGTAAATTTTGTTGAAAATAGGAATTCTTTTTAAGTTGATGACCTTATGCTTGGACTTATCTTCCATAGTTGGGTGTTAGGATTAAAATACAGAATATATGATTTATTGGTGACTATTGGTGTCAACATGTTTCTTGGAATATATATGTTTAGACATTTTGTTGAAGAAGTACCAGGGGATGGAGACTTTGACAAGAGGGGCAAGGAAATGAAGAATTTCTTAAGAGTAAAGCAAGATGTGGCTAGAGGATAAGTGAACAGTGGAAAAAAAGATAGAAATGATAAGACCAAGAGTGGAAGAGAACATAAATCAAGTGCTTTAATGTGAGGGTTGAGAGGAAGCAGGGAGAATGCACAATCAATAGACCAAGGAACATGGGAGTGGTTGACAAAGTAGCACTGGCAGCACATAGTAGAGAGCAAAAGATGAAGCTTCAGATTGACATGGTGTAAAATTTAACCCTGTAAGATCAGATATTAAAATGTCAATGTGATTTTCTTTATTGAGTCATTTCTCAAAAACTACATTGTATTCACTGATGTCACAATTAGTAACCCAGTGGAATTGGTTGATGGTAGGCTTCTACAACCACTATAGATTGTGAATTTTTACATAGGAGGGCATAATTAGCAACCAGATTTGGACGATACCATTGAGGGTGCTATTGGCTCACATTTGAATCACCTACACGCCCGCCATAAGGAGGGTGCTGCAAGAAAAAGGAATCCACTGCATATTTAGTCAAGAGGGATTCACAAAGGTTTCCTAAGGCTTTGCTGAAGTTTTCTAAATGCTTTCAAAAAGGTTTTCTAGAGGATTCACATAGATTGTCTGAGGGTACCTCAAACATCACATTTAGGGTTCATCAAAAGTTCTTTGAAACATTTACAAAATTCTGTAAAGGGTTCACCCACAATATTCTCAACAAGTTCTCTAAGAGAAATTTAGAAGGGTCACCGAATATGTCACAATGCAATCAGATATAAGAAAGGATTGCAAGAGAGTAATTATGTCAATTATGTAGTTAGTATACAATGCCTTTGGGGTCTAAGAGCATGAATCTCTTAAATCTAACCCGATTTCTTTTGAGGCAACAGTGCCAAATATTTGCTCTTATATCTGATAAAATTAATACTTGAATAAATATCAGAAATAAGAATGCATACCTAATAAAGGAATAAAAGTATATCTTAATTCACACATTAAGTTATTACAAAAGTAGACCAAATAAGCTCAACCAAGGATCAGACTATTTCCTTGACAACACTAAGGCCAATTAAAAGGCTCGATGGTTGCCATGAGAACACAACCGTTTATCAAACAGTTCCTATAACTACCCAAAAACCAGCAAACAATTAATGTTACAAGGCTCGTTGTAATGTCCCCATTTTGAGCACTACACTTTCCAGTGATTGTTAGCCTATTCCCAGATGCCCATAGGCTAGTCAGAGGAAGAATTAGGGTTTCCAACTACTTGGAGGTTTCTTTTGAGGATTCAAGGGTTTGCATGTTGGAGTTTTGCATATTCGTTATTGGTTTCTTTTTGGGTTTTCAGAAAGCTTCAAAGAGATGTGACATGCATTTAATGAAAGAATGTAAGGCAAATCCATGGTATGATGAAGAATGTAAGGCAGCCAAGAGATCACTAAAAAAGAGAGGAATGGACAAAGAATACAAGAAAAAATATGAAAAAATGGTGCAGTCTAAAAAATCTGATTATGTAAATGAAAAAAGGAAGGAGCTAATCTTGCTTGGAAAACAAAACCCTAAAAGTTTTTGGAGAGAATTGCAGCAAAAGAAAAATAAGATTGAAAACAGTATTACAGATGTCCAATGGCTAGAATATGCTAAGCTTCTTTACAAGTGGGTTCACGAGAAAGACCATCCACCTGTTATTAACACATCAATGGAACTATTCACTGTGGATGATATTAAACAAGGAATAAAGAATTTAGCGAGTGGTAAAGCACAAGACATAGATGGGTTACATGCTGAATTTTTAAAGTGGGGGATCGAGACTCTTGACCCTCACATAAAAAGAATTTTCAATAAAGTCAATCAAGAAGGATTTCCAATGGAATGGACTTGTTGTGACCTTTTCACACATCACCCCATTCAAAATGGGGACCCCCTAATTTTTGTTCCGTTTGAGTCTTTTGGGCTTGGTTTTGGTTGGTTTTGCGTTTCTGTCTCTTTGTTTCGTCTGTCTTTCCGAGGATGTGCCCATCTTTCAGGCCTAAGTTGAAATTGTGGCTAAGTCTGTGAAATTAGGGTTTTCATTCTTCAAGCTTGTTTGGGGTTAATTTAAGTAAGCGAATTGAAAGTTGAGCTTGGCATTGCAATCAGAAAGCTTCCAGTAGGTTCCCATCAAAATTTCACTGAATTCTGACAACTTGCTATTTTTAGTAAGTATGCAATTTGGGACCTTTTTCTCGAGACTTTTGAAATTCTGACTGTTGCACCACACTTAGAACACTTTAAACTGTCTGCCTACAAATTTTGTGTTGAATCGGACAATTTTTCTATTTTTAGTAAGTCCCCCATTTGAGGCTTTTCTGTTGGGGTTTTCGAGAAACGAACTATTACATTGGATTCCAGACACTTCAAAGTGCTTGCACACAAAATTTCATCAAATTCTAACAACTTGCTATTTTTGGCAGTCTTAGCTTTGGGAGCCATTTTTAGGGTTTGCATGTATGATTTTCCGGTGCATGTCAGCATATTCTTTCTAGGTTTTTTAAGAGCTCCGCGATGGTATAACATGCAAGTCAAGTTGATCACTTCTCAAGCACTTACTATTTTTAGCGGGTACTCGCATGCAAACCAGTTTTCTGGGTTTTTCTGGGTTTTTTGAGATCTCTCGGGCAGTATCACATGCAAACACATCCGGCAGTCAATTGATCACTTTTTCAGGCACTTACTATTTTTAGTAGGTTCACTCCAACAGCTCCCCAACACTTTAGTTTCACGAACAGAGCAACATGCAACAGAAATGGGGTTGAACGAAAGACATTTGAGGCACATGCAAGTCAAATTAGGGTTTCCAGCTTCGATGCCTAAAATAGGGGGTAAAACTCGAGAATCTCTGAAAACGGATATATCCCATTGCGATCAGTATCCTTCAAGAAATCCACTAGTAGCTAGAGGCAAACTATGGAATAGAATGGAGGAATTAGGCATCCCAAATGTGTATAGAGGAGATGTTCACAGGTTATATGAGAAGGTTAGAGCTAAAATCAGAACAGGTGAAGGTATGTCAAAATGTTTTGGTAGCGACATTGGAGTTAAACAGCGCTGCCCTCTATCTCCCACGCTTTTTGGGTTATACATTGACAAGTTGGAAGCTTGGTTAAACAAGCAGGATGGGGATGGTATTCAATTGGCAGGTTATGTGGTGAAACTACTTTTATATGTTGATGATCTTATCCTAATTTCAAAAACAACTCATGGGTTAAGAGAATATTTGAAAGCTCTAGAACTCTTTTGTCAAGAGGTTGGGATGCAAGTGAATATCATCAAGAACAAAATCATGATTTTCTCATTGAATAGAAAAGATAAGCAGAATACCTTTTGTTGATTGCTGCGTTTTACACACTTTCTCAACACAGGCAATGCGTAAGTGCACTGCCTCTCTTGAAATGAGACTTCCAACAAGTTGTTGAAAACCACCCCAAGGTCTCTCGGGTGTCAGGTCATGACTTGCATGGAATTCCTCAGTTGATTATGGATGTGATTTTGCTAGTAATCACAGGGCGGACTTACGTAGCTAAGTAGGACGAAATGAATCTTGAAGATTGAAGTTTCTAAGATGGAAACTGGCATGCACTTTGCTGCAAGTTCGAACAACTACCTGAATCTCCAAAGTTTTCTTTAAGTTTTGGCTTTACAATGTGCAATGAACCTTAGCTTAGGTTATTTCTAAAAAAAAAGGAAAAAGAGCAGGGAAGAGGAGAGTTTCCTAAATCTATAGCTAACTATGAACAGTGATCATGGAGGTTTTGCTATGGACAGCTCCCTTAATACAGGATTCCACTTAACCAAGAAACCTACAGTGTCATGAAACCTGTGCTATCTTCTAAGGTCTACAGATATTTTACTATTCATCCACCGCATACATGCATGAATAAAGATAAAAGTATAAGGCAGCTTTAAGTTTTAGCCCAGACTAACTTTACACAACCATTTACTAGCAGCAAATAGCAAAAAGTATGGATTAGGAAGGCATCTACACAGCAGAAATTTTCATAACCACGGAACAACATTACCAAATCTATCTAAGCAATCTAAAACCAACTAGAACAGCAATGTAAATCTAACCAAAACATCTAACTATGGGAGATTGAATCATGAAACATGTAGAGAAACTCAGAAAATGCACCAAAGTCAATATATTTCCATTAAAATTTCTGCAACATGTTATTACAACAACTCTCTCTTGAAAATGAGAAGAGACCCCCTATTTATAGTGTCCAAAAGGTAGAATGAATGGCCAAGATTCATTACAAATTAGGGTTCCACCTACCCCACAATATTCTACAATTTAAAATGCAACTTTGTCCATTTCCCTATTTTGTCTTTTAGTGACAGCACTGTAGCATTTTGTCCTCTTGCTAATTGCCCTTTTGCTGTAGCTATTCCTTTAGGAGCTCTTCATCAATAACAGGGTTGCCCTCCTGTTTCTTCAAAGCTGCATACTCCATAAACTTCAGAATTGATGGTTGGAGCTTATCCACGTCTACGATTTCAAATCGCAGCACCTAATAACTCCACTCTTTGGACTGTTCAGTGAGCTTTTCCAGTCCTCATCATACTTAGCAGTGTGGTCTCGAAACATCTCTGACTGGGTAAAGACTCGGGCAGCAAAGCTCATGAAATCAGTAGTGATTTCATTTGACATCTCGCCCTCGATCCTCTTCTGGAAGTGGGGCTTTATCTTATCCGGATCAATCTGTATGGCTAGCATATCATATCCTGTAAGAAACTTCAAATATCTAACGCAATCGGCTTGGATCTCCTTAGTCCACTCGATATCCATATTCACCCTATCGAGCACCAGCTCCAACCTCTCTTTTCGATTCACGAAATCACGCTTCCATACATCCACCAGCGAGTGGTCATCCTTCTTGAATGCGAGCTCCTTCTCCCAAGTTGCGCTCGGCGCCTAAGAATAGCCTCAATCTTTGGGTAGGTGGACTCATCTTGTCGGGAAGTCAGTGCAAAGCTTCCTCGTACCCTCAAGAGACTGTTGTAAATCCAAGAACTTGTTAGCTGTCCGGACAGCATGGTCGATGCCCATGTTTCCAACATATAGGACCTGCCGGAACCAGCTTTTTGTAGTTTTATCCAGGTTCTTTCTCTTTTCCAGCTTGTCTATTTGCTCTTTTGACAGCAATTGAGGGGGAGCCGTGGATGTGGTGGGTGCTTCTTCTACAGAGGACCATTGTTGGATATACACCGTCAAGTCAGCCACCTGTGCCTTGAGCTCTTCTTTTGAAACCTTGTCCTATTGTATCAAGTGCACTACTGTGGCAACAGATTCTTGGAGGTGCTCTACCTTTTGCTCTCTAGTAGTCGTTCCCAAATCAATGGTAGAGATATTGTAGCTTATCCCCTCTGCTCCCATTATTGGCGTTGCCACCTGGACGGTCCTAGATCCGAAGGCATCCATCGTCACCTTGGATCTGATTTTGGGCTTCTTCTCCTTTTTGGTAGTGATTTGTGCCCTAGCTAAGATAGCTTCCAACCTTGCTCTTGGGTCGGCCGGGGCGGGAGCTTTCTTCTCAAGCTGCTTTTCTAGCCATTCGGGCATAGTAGATTTTCCCCTAGGTGATTCATGATCACCCTCTTTTTTCTTCCTCATGACCTCAACTTCTCTGTCCTTGAAGGCTTCTTTCTCTACTCTCATGTTTTCTTCTTCTTCATCGGAGTCTCGGAGGAATACCAGATGTTTGACTGGGGACTTGGTGGGCAGTCGCTCCTTGGGACTTTCTTCCTTTTCTTCAACTTCTTCATCATGTTCATCCTCACGTCCATGCTCTTTGGGCTGTTCTACCTCAAGGTTCTTGTCAGTTTGAACCCCTTCTTCAGGTTGACCACCTTCGTTATTCTTTTCTTCCTCACGTGGAGGTGGCACATCTTCATGTTGTTTCCTTTCTTGTTCTTCTTTTCCTTTGGAGAAAAGCATTTCTTTGTCATGTTCAGGGCCTTCCTCTTGCTGTTCACCTACAGGAAGCTTTATATTTTCTTCCACCTTGTCATCTTCCTACCCTTCTTCTTAGGAGGCGACCCTTCTACTTCTTCTCCGACATCCTCAATTGCCTGGCCAACTCTTCTTCAAAGTCAGGATCGAAAGTTTGCACAATAATTTTGCCACCAGCATCCTCTTCATCTCCGCTTTCGGAGGATCCTATTTCTTCTTCTTCATGAACCATCTTGTCGATTCGCCGATGCTCATACTCCGGATGTTCGTGATATTCATCTGCCTCTTCTTCCAATGCTTTTAAGGCTTCTCTTTATTGTCGTTCCAGCTCCTCGAATATTTGCATGGTAGCTTCCATTGATGATGGTTCCGTCAGAGGCTTTGAGGGAGGGGCACAGGCGAGAACCTGCGCTAAGGCAGCTTGGATGGTGGGATCCATCAGTACTTGGGAAATCTCGGAAGGAACATTCTGCATGTGCTGCAATAATGCCTCCGGCAATGTGAGCACAGGCATTGGTACTATAGCTTCTGCCAATGGAAGCGATGTGGTGGGAGACATGGAGGCGGAGGAGAGCGGAGAAGTTGTAGCAAAGGAGGAATCAACCAATACTATGGGTCCAGTTGGTGAAGAGGAGGCTAGGTGGACTGAAATATCCACCGCAGGTGGAGATGTAGCAACCATAGCTTGAGAAATAGGCAGAGGGATGGCAATATCTGAGGCAACCGGTGGGGACCTTGGCCGATCCGTCTCCATTTCTCTCCCTTTGTGGAGGGGACCCTCTTGAGTTGCGGGCAACTCGGTGACACTTCCCGACCTTTTATGTTTCTTTGAGGGCTCAGCCTCCGAAGCTTTCCTTGCGTAAACTTTTGGATTCAGCTGTTGTTCTTCAATCTCTTTTCTTTTCCTCGATCTTGTGAGTGGAGGGGACTTGGATGTTTCCCCTGTCGAGGTTGTAGCAGCAGCATCATTTGTGGCACTAGGTTCGCTTTTAAGCCCTTCATAGGTTAGGACAACCCCTTATTCTTTCAATCGAGCAACCTATCCCTCAACCCATTCCTTGGTGCGAGCCTCGACGAGCTTGGTTATAATATTGAGGTCATCAACCTTTTGTTCATCCCAATCTATTGCTGGCAGTGGCAAGTTGGCGACTGCATTGTACCTAGGGTCCATGACTGTGCTTTCATCTTCTTCAACTTGATCAGGTACAGGAAATAAATTCACTCTTTTGACAAAGTATGCAGTCATTCACATATAGTGCCTCATGCGTACTTCCTTATCATCCTGGCAATTCGCCCAGAAATCTTCAATGTGGTGTAGATGGGCGTAGTCGGGTCCCAATGCTTTCCTTATGTGCCCATATGGGTCCATTCGTGGGCGAGCGGTATGAAGCTGGAAATGATACTCAGCCAGCTCCTTTTCTGAATTTACAACACATTGAGAGGTTTGTAGTTTGTACATCCCTTGGCTAAAAGCGAGGGGATAAGGAATTCTCGCCAAATGCTTGCTGCTGAAAATAGTATGCACGTGTCGCAGCTACCGAGAGAGTTCTAATAGTATAATCCGGTCATTAGGATACCGAGGCAGCTTGTTCGACCTTTCTATGTAGCCTTGGGAGCGAATGTAGGTGAACTTAGGGTACTGAATAAACAAGAAGGCGTATTGCTTCAAGAACGCCCGAGCGCTATGGGAGACTCGCATTTCAAAATCACCTCCAAGTAGCCTGATAATATGACATATGAAAGCGTCATTCACTCTGCAATATTCCCTTTTGAAATTTCTAAATTGCAATTGAGGGTATCTATCATAAACCTTCAATGCACGGCCAGATTCTTCATCAGGCGCCCTGAACAATCCACTGTACTGTCTTCGTTCAGCTAGCGAGTAGACTAGGTAGGATGTCATATAAAATTTGGAGGTCTTTTTAACATTCATAAACTGCTTGTGGAAGCAATCACTAATGATCTCTCCCCAGTAGAATGTGGTGTCTTCGCCACGGAGGATCTTCTCGACAAAATAAACCATCCATTCTTGGAAATAGGCGGCAGTAGGCAGACCCATTATCCTGCTCAGCAGGGTCACTAAATCATGATAGTCCTTGTGGAAGTCGCTGTAGAAGAGCTCTTGAGGAACTTTTGCAGCGCTGCCCCTTTTTTCCTTTAACCAGTACTGATTTATGAGCCTTTTGCATACCATGGGATCTTCATCCCACATTGCCTTGCAATCCTGTATCGTTGGTACCTCCATTTCCCCAAAGGTAGGAATGTGGAAGGTTTGGGTGACTGCTCGAGGAGACATATCTGCCAAAATATTCCCATCTCTGTCTACTATCGTCCAGGTCCCAGGTTGGTATGCCTGCCTGCAGACCATGACTAGTTCAGGAGCAACAAGAGTAGGAGGGAAGCATGCAGCCTTGGCAATTCCACTATTTCTAATCAACCTTGCAACGTCCGTGGTCGGGTTGACCCAAACCCTCTGTTTAAACTCATCAATATCGATGTGTCTGATATTGGTATTAGTAATCTCCTTCCAATCTGTAATGATCTTTGAGTGCAAAGGCTCTCCTTGGAATTGATATTTCATTTGATCCTTGTCCTCCTTCCCACAAGGAAATCAGCCTGATTTATTCCCTTTGTCTTTATCTACAACTGCCCCTAAGGGTCCTGCACCCAATTCCATATATCTTGCAGACAAAGGCGTGATAAGTGCAACTCGGCATACAGACATCAACTTTAGCCAAAACCCCTGCTAATGAAGTCAGGTTGGACAATACATCGCTCAAACATTAGCTTTAAGATGCCATTGGTAGTTTACTAGAGGGAGTTTGGTCAACCCAAGCCCAAAGGGCCGGACTTCCCTGGTAGGATTGCTATTGTGAAGGGCGAACAAAGCAAGGAAATCCGTGTGGTTTCTCCCGGCTTCAAGTTTGGATAATTTGAAAGATCTATGCAGGGGGCTCAATTTGAACATGTGGGTCAAGGCTTGTTTCCAGATCAGAGGTCGTTTGAATCATATTTGGAGCACCTGGAGCTGAGAGGCGGGAAAGCTATCTGAGGTTTGTCGTTCGGAACGGCGGTTGCTAAACGGAAATCCAGCGGGAGCAACCCAGCAAACCAGACCTGACATCGCGTTTGGCCTTTGGATTTGTTTCATTAAGTTTTGGGCGATTGGGACATCGAGCTCCGAGAGTCAAAAAGACAGGCTCATTTAGCCATTTGGATCAGCAAAGTCCATGCGGAACTCCGCGGTCCGGGATCCAGAGGACGTGAGGGCTGTGGCACTTTGTTAGGATGGCAAATGGAATGTCGGGTCCCGAAGCATGAGCGGATGGGGCGGATAGGCTGCTTGAAATGGCGAAAGCCACACGACATCTCGGGGACGGAATCATGCGGGAGCGAGCCCGAGAGACATGAAAGGAGGCCAAAAGTTTTGAGTTTGCAAGTTTTGACGGCAAGCAGGGCAAGGAAATCCGGAGTCACGGGCCCGAGGAATCACCTTTCCGTCATTTCAAAGTTTGAGTTTTGAAGTTTTATGGTTGGCGACGGTAAGTCTCGGGTCCGAAGGGCGCGGGCACTCTGTCAGAAGAACAGCGCCGAGACGATAAGGTTTCGGATTCAATTTTAGGGCAGCTTGAAGGTTCCCTCGCAATTTTTACAACATGGGTTTTCTAAGTGTTCTCTTCTTCTACCAAATCGATGCACTTTAACTAGGTTTCTCCCACAATTTAAACGTGAAATCATCAGAAAACGATGCGGGAGGGCGGACGGCGAAAACACTGGCTCTCTCTGGCGACTCTGAATTCTCTTCTGACTAACTTGACATTGAGAAAATGATAAGTCGAGCTTACTATTTATACTCCCCAGTTCATTTATTACACCCTCATAAATGCCCGCATGGTGGACGAGAAGGTTGGTGAGTTCGAAATCTGAGCGGCAGCGGGAGGTCTGGAACCCGGAGGCCGGAAGGATGCGAGCGAACGGCCGCTGACAAACAGAGAACTTACAACGGCGCCCCAGGAAGGGAAGTCTGGCGAGCCAGGCCCGGGGCACGTGAAGGATGGCCATTTTGCAACGCAATTCATATCGGGGTCCGCTCACATCATTCTTTACTCCTTCAAGGTAACTCTTCCATACTTAGTCAAATTTTGCACCTACTAGAAGCGGAGCCAAGAGAGGATCAGGAACAGGAAGTTTCTAATGCAGGCAGGGTTGGGTTCGGAATGGGAACAAGATCGGACCTAGAACCGGAACCAGAATGAGATCGGGTCCGGGAGCGGAACGGAATCCGAACCTAGAACCAACTAATGGTCCCAACTTCGTCCCCCACTCTGGCTTTGTCGGTTTATCACCAACATCAGGTGAGTCACCAAGAAGATTCAAACACATAGAACATAGAAGATCCCCCAAACACAAACAACACGACCAAAATAAACAGGAGAGAAAGAAAACAAAGGAAGACGGAAGCGGAGCCGGAATTGGAACGGAAACTTAACCAAGAACTTTGTGAAGGTTTTAGGTTCAATTTCATCCCGCGCCTCGAATCCACAAAAAGGAACAAAACCAACAAATGGAAGGCGACAAAGAAAGCAAAGGAAGACGGAACCGGGGCCAAAACCAGACAGAGGCGGAACCAAAACCAAACAAAGGCAGAACCAAAATCGAGCGAAGGTGGAACCCAAACCGGGCGAAGGCGGAACCCAAACCGAGCGGAGACGGAACCAAAACCGGACAGAAGCGGAACCAAAACTAGGCGGAGGCGGAACCAAAACTAGACGGAGGCAAAACCAAAATCGAGCGAAGGCGGAACCAAAACCGGATACAGAACCTTTTGCAAAGTTCCAAATTCAGTTACCACCCCGATTCCGCTTCTGGCGAAAGGAAAGGAAACGAAGGAAAAAGGAAAACCAAAGAAGACCTAAGGGAGGAAACCAACCCAAAGGCCAAACACAAGCAAAACAACAAAGAAAACAAGAAGACAAGAAGCGGAGCCGAAACCGGAACGGAAACAAGATCTGGAATTTTAGAAAGTTTCAAGTTAGGTTCCCATCCCAGTTCCGCCTCTGGTCGGGCAAAACAAAACACAAGGAAAACGACAAACAACCCAACAGAGAAACAGACCCAAGAGCGCAAAAAACACAAGAAGCAAAGAAAAGAGAAAAGAAAAAAGGGTAGACGCGGACCCGGAACAAAATCCGGACTTGGAACTTTGGAAAAGTTCAGAGTCCAATCTCCACTTCGGTTCCGCTTCCGGCAAAACACCAGGAAAGCAAAGGATTCAGGAGTAAAAAGAACAACTCCTAAAATCCAAACAAAACAAAACAAAAACAAAGACAAAGAGGGAAAACAAACCGGAGAGCGAAAAACAACCGACAAACAACGAAGAGAACCAATAAAGGAAGGCGGAACCGAGGTCGGAACAAAACCCGAACTAGGAACCTTGGAAAAGTTCAGAGTCCATTTTTAGTTCCGGCTCCGCTTTCGACAAAACAAAAGAAAGACCCAAACAAACAACCAAAGGCAAACAAAAAACAAAGGGGGGACCCACTTCTTGAGATAACATCCTTGAGACTCCTTGACCATCTAGGACACCAGAATTAAGGGGGCACGCAAAACGAGGCAGCGCCAAAACGACCCAGCAAGGCGAAAGGAGAGGGTCCCCATTAATAACAGAGCGTGTGTGCTAGGGGCACAGCACCTTTCTTTCTGAAGTTAGCTCGCTTGAAATAGTGAAAGAATACAAGTATCTTGGGATTGACTTTCACTATAAACTTAGTTGGGAGACTTGTCGTACGAAAAAGATACAGGGAGGTTGGAAAGCCTCTTACCTTCTACAAAATAGGTGTAGAAAAGCCGAGCTTTGGGATTGGAAAACCAAGAAAACCCTTTTTGGTTTGCTTGTTACTCTGGTTGTACTTCATGGGTGTGAAGTGTGGGGAAGAGTATGTCAAAGTGCAGTTGGAGACAACTAGAAAGAATCTAGAAACATCTAATAACAAGCAGTCTCAAAGTTAAAACCACAGTCCCATATGAAATTCTTTTAGCTGAAACGGGGACTTTTACATTGGAAACATCGGCATTAACCCGGTTGATAAGCTATTTAAAGAAGGTTGAAAACATGGATAACCACCGTTGGCCTAAAATGGTTATGAAGGAAATGCTAGATCATAGGAAGAAAACTTGGATGAAACAGAACCACAAGTGGATGAACAAGTGGGACATCAATTTGCAAGATTGTCCTAGCACCAATAGTGAAATAAAAAACTATGTGATTGAAAAATTCAGAACTGCCATGTGGACAAATCAGATTGGGCGAAAAAATGCATAATACATCAAAGAGTTTAACCCAACAAAGGATCATGGGGAAAAAACTTATTTAGGTGCAGCTATTAAAGGGAAAGCGAGGTTGTTAGTGGCACAGTTGAGGACAGGATCGCATCACCTTAGGTGTGAGATCGATAGGTGGAAGATACCAAAAAAAACTTGGGGAGAAAGAACTTGTATTTTCTACAGTAAGGGGGTTGTGGAAACGGAATGGCACTTCATCATGGAATGCACTGCTTACGAGGATATCTGCACTCAGCATGAAAATAGTTTGAAAGTTGACAATATGCACTAGCTATTTGAAGAAGATAAGATTAATCAGATGGCTAGCCTTCTAGTCAAAATTAATAGTAGGAGATCCGACATGGAAAAGAGCATGAAGACAAATTAGGCATGTTTTGTCTCGGTCCCATAGACTGTTTAGTCTCGTGGATGTCACTAAAATCTTTCATTCATTCATTCATGCATTTCAATCAAGGGTTTGCATGCAGTATTGGTTTTTGGATTTTTTTTGGGTTTTCAGAGAGCTTTGCAATGGTATAACATGCATCTGCATCTGACAACCTTTTCTAGACTTAATATTTTTAATAAGTTGCAACAGCTGCCCGGTTCGTGCTCAAAATGTGTTTGAAGTCACTATTTTTAGCAGTATGCTATTTTTAGTAAGTTCTATTTTTGGCAGTGCTATTTTTAGCAGCAGCTCAGAGGCTCAGTGCAATGGCTATTTCAGGCAAGGCAATATGTGTAGTTTGCTCTCCAACATTCTTGGAGCTTGTTTTGGCAAGTTCAGTGTTTTAAGTAATTCTCATGTGGACGCCTCATTTGGAAAGTTTAATATTTTAAGTGAAATATTAGCTAAGGCAAATTGGACGCCTAGCTTGGAGATATATTTGAATTTTGTAAAGTATTTCACTTAAGTGATTTGGATGCCTATATTTGTTAGTAATTGCATTTTAATAAAATTATATTCCTTATATGCTTTTGGACGCCTAAGTCAAGGAGGGTCAAAGTTGGAATTCAAAATGCAAATTTGAAGTGAAATGAGAATCTCGTTTGGGTGTCCCTTTTGGAGGGAAAAGTGAGTTTGAATTTTTGGGTTGGAGAAGTTATAAATACAAGGCCTTGCCTCTTCATTTGATTATCCATTGCTTATCATAACGAAATGCTACTAAAATTATTTCAGAACCCTTGCTTCGAGGAACACATACCTCCTAGCTTATATCAATTTTGTACTTGAGAGATAGTACCTAGTTGGTTTGAGACTGCTTCTTCATTCAAAGGTTGCAAACAGAGCTCATTTGGAGATGGATTTCATATGACGTCTTCTGATTTTGGTTGGGTAACTTGATATTTTCAGTATTTGATCATTTTGGTCGACTTTTATCAGTTTTTCATATTGCTGGTGTGGTGCTTGGCTAAAGCACATTTTGACTCATATCTCTCTGAAGGATTTTTTGATGGTTCTGAGTATTGGCCCAATGTTTAAGTCTACCTTGGGAGCCCCTTCTAGCTAAGTTAAAGATTTTATTGTGAAGAGTTAAATTTATTCTTGCATTGGGAAGAGTGCATTAAATATTAGAGGTTGCTTGTTGCTGTTTGTGGGCTTGAAACTGGTCGCCCATCTCCCTGGAGTTGTTTGCATTTGATTTCACATCATTCGGAGAAATATGGGTGAAAATACGAGCATAAAGGTGAAATATGTACTTGCTGATTTGAGTTTTCAGTTTGATGCTTTTTTATATCAGACCTCTTATTTCAGTCATTTTGGCAACATTTCATATGCTAGATATCAAGTACTTGTTAGGAGATTATGCTCTAATATTTTGGTGATCATAAAACATCTATATCTCATTGTATTTGCAGATTATATCTCATATTGTAATGTTGAATCAGTAGTACTGATCAACTCTTTATATTTCTACAATTTACATTTTGTATTCCCACTATTAGTGGAAGGGACAGGCCTCGACGTCCATTACTTTCAGTATTTTACTTCCTTGTACTACCCGCTGAAAAGCGGAAGGGGTCGGCTAGCCGCTCAGACATTTACTTTTCTTGTAATAACACTCCCGCTGAATAAGTGGTCGAGTATGCATTTTCATATCATGTTGATCAGCTGAGCCGTCAATTACACTCCCACTGAATAAGTGGTCAAGTTGCATCTGCATTACATTCTGATCGGCTGAGTCATCTCTCATTTGTACCTTCAGTTTTGATTTCACCTAACGATCCCCTTTCTATCATATGCTCTCACCTTGCCCTCATTGAGATCTGGGTGATTAGAAAGTGAAGGGTTACTTTCAGTTGGTTTATGATTTCTCTAATGTTAACGAGTGAAATTTGTGGAAATTGGAAAAAATTATAAGGGGATATTTCAGTGGTATCAGAGCCAACGTTCCTGCCATCCTGTTGGGAGAACAGAAAAATTAGTGTTGCCACAATGGAATTCAGTAGAGATGTCGAACAATTCAAGAGGCAATGTGAACATGAGGCTTCCCTACTTCGTGTAGAATATCAGAACATGGAGATGAGTTTAAGAATGCAGTTCCATTTGACTCCTACTTGAATTGTGTGGTGATTTTGAAACCTAGAAAAATGGTTATAGTCAACTACATCAAAAAAATGATTAAAAATGAAGCAGAACATTCCATGGATGAAGGGTCAAGGAAGAAGTGTTTGTGGGTTGCAGCCCTCAAGTAAGCACGTTACAGAGAAAAATCAGTCAACAAGTTTAGGAGATGGCACAAGCAAGGTGCACATGACACATCGAAACGACCATGTGTTTGAAGAAGATACCTTGACAGTTGAAGAGTGTGTGGAAGAGCCCCAAAATACTCCCTTAGTCTTGCATGTGATAGGAAGTAATGAAGATTGGTTTGGTGAAAAGAACATAACAAAAGTCTTGAGTCCTAATGAGGATTCATCCAATGAAGGTCTTGAGACAAATGACTTCACAGAAGATTTTAGTAGTACCATTGTGTGGGGTGAGTTCGCTAAAGAAGAGCATGTTAAGGATGATTCGAGTGGCGACATTGAACCAGCTTATGATCATTACCATAGCAATGTTGTTGATGGTGATTCCGATGTGTTTGTACTTTGTACCTCCTCTTGTTGAAGTTTTGGTGAGGGATAATTTCCCTCTTGTTGCTGTCCAAACTCCCCAAGAGTTTTCACATGAAGAGTTCATGACAAGTAACCAAGAAGACTTCTTTGGTATGCATGGGGCTGCTAATGATGAAATCAGTAACATACCTACTCATGATAGGTTCATTGAAGATAAGAATGATAGAGTTTCACAAACAGCTAGCATTGAAGATTCTTTACTTCATTATAGTGATGGTGGCAAGGGTGGTTTTGGGTTTGATCTTCAAACCAAGCCTTTGGAGAGAGATACTTATGAAGATATCAGTTTAAGTGAGTTGGGAGGTGATTTACTCAAAGAGTCGACACCCCAAGAAGAGTGCGATGAGCATTTTCCATTTGATCAAAACAATCAGCCCCTTAGCATTTGGGATCCGGGTGTGAAGGCACCTAGCAATCACAAGGAACCTGTGTGGGATGAATTTCCCTTTGATCCAGATGATGAAATGGAACTTGATGAGGATTCTATATCAGCAAACAATGGTGACGTTATCCTTGAGTTTGGGGCTGCCTTCTTGTTTGATCAAAGTGATAGTGAGGTGGAAGCAGATTTAAAAGTCCATAAGGCTCTTGACATTGAAGAGTTTGAAGGTGTTTTTAAACACAAATCTGATTTATCAATGCATGAAGCTGATTGTAAGCAAAGGCACGAAGAATTTGTGGAGACTAATTCTATTTATCATATTGAGCATCTTCAACTTGTTGGTGGTGAAAGACAAGACTCTTGGAGCAGCTATGAGGGCAACAATGATAAGAAACAAAGTTCTGATTTTTACTTATAGCCTATAAGCAGTATATCACCTTTGCATATTCATGAGTGGGAAGGTCAATGCAAGGTATCTATTGAAAAAGAAGTGCAAGCTCTATCCCAATTTGATTGCACACACAATTTGGTTGAACTCTATTGGAAGGCTCAGGTTGAAGAGAGACGAAGAGGAGTTAGGGATGAACTTACTCTCCCTAATTGCAACATATCAAAGACTCCTTAGAGACATTGAAATCAGAGTACATACACCTGATTGAAGATCGAGATTATGCCATCAAAATTGCAAAGAAGGCCATTGGTGCCTTCCAAGGAAAAGAGAGAAACATTAATAAGCTGACTCTTGAGCTAGAATCAACAAAGGATATGTTAGAAGATACCAGGTGGCACTAAAGGAAGCAAGAGAGCAACTTGTTGATTTCAAGCTCTTTAGGGAGCCAGAGAATGAAAAAAGAGCAGAAGAAATCAAGCAAGTAATTGATGAGCTTGATTGTCTTCAAAAGGAGTTTGATTTGGAGGGATTCCCTAGGAAATTAGAAGTTGCTAGTGCAGATTTGGAACAGCAAGTTGGGCTTGAACATGAGAAAGGAAAAGCTTTATGAATAACCCTCTCTTTGAAGTAAGTGCCAAGACAATTTATGATAGTCCACTCTTTGGAATGGAAGATGAAACAACAAGAGACAATAGCAAGGAATGGGATCTTGATGAAGTTTCCAAACACAATACAAAATGTGGCTTTCAAGCAAATTATGAGGGTGAGCCGATCCTTGCACATGATAATCTTCCAAGAAGGTTGTTTGATAATGAATGCATAAGTGGGTTTGAGGGTGAAGACTCCACTTGGGAAGTGTTGAATCAGGGTGTTTTCAACGCCCTTGACATCAAGATGTTGTCCAAACACAGTTTGGTAGCTGTTCAAGGTTCCATTATAGCAGCAAGGAGTGAAGATTTCAGACTTGTAGAAGGACCCAAACATGGTGATTGCACGCTTGTCAATCCATCCCTTCAGTTGAGTGATGCTTTAGCTCATACGAGTCTATTTTGGTAATTGGATTTGAAAACATCTTATGTTTCATACTCCAATGTTGTTGAAGCTTTCCTGGTTTGGCTTTAAGGGTTCACTAGAGGAGACATCAATTTCTTAAGTATGCACTTGGTCCTTACTGGCACTTGGGGATGCGTTGAGATTTCTTTTTGGTGTGTTGAAAATCATTTTCAGTTGGGTATCCATGCTTGGGATCCTCAGCATGGGTTGATGGAGCTTATTACTTGTGGAAAGAAGAATTTTTGGAGGGGTAAGGATCAAAATTTCAGAATTAGTGGTGTTGTTACCTTCATTACCAGCCACTTGATGGTTCCATTTGTTCATCAACAAATGGATTGGAGAGAAATTTTGAGTATGGGTTGGAAAGATGAATGGTTGGTTGCTTTGGGGAGTGATCCTTGGCTAAGACAAGGGCATATTTTGAGACACAAGTTTGCTAATTAGAGGCAGACCAGCCACCTTATATGTAGAGTTACTCTCGTTCAGGAGAGTTGGTTCATCACTTTTTGTCAAAAAGGTGGTATTTTTCAGTTGGAGATTGCTCTAGTGTGTTTTCCAGCCACTTTTGAGGTGTTATCAAGCAACACAATGCTCATCTCACATGCTCACACTTGGGAATTTCATTGTTGCTGCTGTTTTTCCTTGTGTAGAGTTGTAAAATCAGATTGTACTACGCTGATCCCAGCTTTGAACAGTAGTGATTATTTGTTTCTTCAAACCTATCCTACTCTCAGAGTTCAACTTATGGAGGTTTGTGAAGCAAAATTTGATAGTTTCCTCACAATATTGGTTCTAGGCAGCATACTTCCACATGCTTTGATTCTACATTCTATGACCTATGGAGTTGGAATTGTAGGAGTTTTCAAAATTCTTCATGGTTGTACCAGAATAATTCAGATGAGGCATAGTAGCTCCATGTGGAGTTATGAGGATGAGTTTGTTGAGCTCTTGCAAAGGATTACTTCCCTCTTTGCAAGAAGTTTTGGAGAAGTCACATATGTAGTTGTAGCTTTGTTAGATACCATATGGAGATATGTTGAGGAGTTTGATTCTGAGTTGAGAAGACTATCTTTCTTATTGCCTGGGTTTGTGATTGGCAATGGCCTTGTTGATATTGATTACTCAGAGTCTTTGGGGCATGAGATGCTGCATGGTATTGATTTTAGTCCTTCCAGTTCTTTCAACTTGAGTTTCATGGATGGTATAGATCCCGCCAAAATGTTGATGAGCCAAGGAATAGAGTATGCATGCTATGAGGAGCTATTGATTGAAGACTATGCAACCATGAATCATCACAAGGGAGATTTTGCCCTTTGCCCTAGGTGAATCCAAAAAGACACATCTTTAGTATTATTCATCATAAGCGTAAGCCACCCAAGAAAACATTGTACAAATTCCAAATAGTAAGTAAATATTTCTCAAATTAGGTTAGTTTTTGTTTACAAGGAGCTTCCCCTTCCAATTCAAAGTGCAGTTCTACTATACATTTGTTCCATTTTGTGTCACACTGAAAAGCGCAAATTCAAATGCAAACATACTCAAAATCCTAAGCAATATTAAACAAATGGTGGGGGAGTGCCTCTTAATGATGATGAGATCAAGGGTTTATGAAGGCCTTTCAAAAGATGATCAACTGTAAGGATGCATTTAGATTTTGGTAGCAATGGATAACATTTGTAAATCTCCAAGACCCAATATTCAATAAACCAAAGGCCAAACTTAATAGGTCCCTTGCTCAATGTCATCGATCTCCTTTTACAAGTTGTTAGTTCCTCTACTACTGATAAGAACTGGTCTACATACAACTTCGTTCACTTTGTCAAAAGCCATAGAGTTGAGCAAAGAAGTTGGTTGTCATCCATAGTGCCTAGAAACTTCATTATTGACAAACTCTAGTTGTACGTTGGGATGTTGATCCAAAAGATACTAGACATACTCATGAGGATGTGCAAGAGAGATTGGATGGGATCTCATTGGATGTGTGAAAATTCAGTATTGAGAATGACTCAAAGTTGAAAGCTGATTTTGATACAAATATTCTAGATGAAAATGCCTTGGCACATTGTTGGCGTTTCAATTCGCACCTCTAGAATGCAGATTAGAAACGGACAGCTATGCACAGTTAGATTGCTCTTCAAATTAGGAGGGGAAGCTCCCTCTTCATTGATTATGCTTAAAAAGAAATACTAAACTACTGCCATTCTTTTTATTTCTCAATTGAGAGCACAAGGTTCTAAAGCACTTTGTGTTGCAATTGAGGTGTTCTCTGGTTTCGTAACTTCAAACTACAACTACGCCTATTCTAATAACGCTTCTAATAACTCAAGTAAATTCAAAGTCTGAGAATTTGAAGTAAACAAGGAAAGATTGATTTGACACAAAAGCTTAAATAAACTTGATTCCAGAACACACCCAAAGACTTATTGTACTTATTAGATGTAAGCTGAAATAAAGATTATGAAAGCAAAACATAAGACAAAGTGCTGAAATAAATTTGAGACGGTAGATCAAAGCAAGGAAGGCATGAGATTTCCTTCCTCAATTTTATAACAGCAAAAACACTTCTAGGACAGCAAATTGTAGCAAAATAGGCATACAATATGCGATCAAACCAGATTACACTTGAAACAAAAAGTGAACAAACATTGAATAGCAAAGTTGCAGGCAAAATAGGCTCAACAAATTTGTTATCACAACAACAGTTAAAAATAAATGGGCAAGACTGCCCTTATTTATACACAAACAAGGAGTAGGGCACCATAAAATCTCCTTGTTTTTAACAACTAGATTTGCCAACATGCAAGCTTTATTTCTAAAAATAAAAAAAAGATAACTAATAACTAACCAATTGCTAACATCAGTTAACTGAAAAAGTTCCAACTATACATTGATATTTCCAAAGAATAGATATGCATGAATAAGAACAAACAGTTTAATTTGGAAAAGGCATCAAGTCAACTGCTGCCTTTACTTGAGTTCTATTCCTGGAAATCTTTGCATGCTTCAACTGGTAGTTCACTCATTGATAGCTTGGGAAATCATATCCTCCAAAAAGTTGTTAACTGCCTCTTCATCAGGAACACTAATACTATCCAAAATGATGTACTGTTTTTCCAACATCTCTTCACCATCTGCGATCAAACTTAGCAATTCTTTCCTCTTTTCAGCTGCTTCATCAAATTTCGCTGACATTGCGACAACATGATTCATCTTGCAGGCAACAAGATCTCCATTAAAACTGCCACAGACAAGGTTCTGAAATTCTATTTGGACTTCACCGAGATCAAAGTGCCATCTTCATGTCGATATTGACAAGGGATCTGTGACACAAGCGTGCTTACGAACTTGAGAGTATTAGCAACCTTCTACCTATATCCAGCCAATTCTGCAAATATTCCTTCGTAGGTTTTTACTTTTAAGAGGTGTTGTTCTCTCCAAGCAAAAAGCTTCTTGTGTTCTTCTATAATGACTAAATCATAAGCCGTCCTCAAGTCGGAAATGACAATCTCATCTCTTGGTTTCCTTTCCGCTATGTTCTACTCAAACTCCTAAATCCCTGAGTGAAGATCATGGGCATTATACCTCAATTGGTACATCTCTGCAAGTATAAATCTGCCCCTGGTGATGAATTCCTCTATCCAATCTGTCATATGTTTTCCATATATGACCAACTGACTCAACTGATGTTGATCTACAAGTGAATCCAAAATTTGTAGAAGCAACAAAGTAGCCTGTGAAGTACCATGAAGGAGATTGGAAACATATTTCCGCAACTGTCAAATCTCAGGCTTGAGGGCTGCCTTATCTTCTCCATCTTTGAGCACTCAATCCTTCAAAATATCTACTGCAACCTCAAAGAGATTTACATCAGTATGTCGTGCTTCTTCTGAGATTGGCCTTGACAACTTTGAAGTCATCAATTTCAACCTCATCAATGTTCTTGTCCTCCGAAGGTGTGGCAAACTCAATGATAATCTCGCCTTTAGAATTCTTCTCCATATGAACTTCCTTCTTAAGTTTCTTCTCTGATGTATGTCGGTAGACGCTATCAAGTTCTGCAAAGTTCAATTGATAAGAAGGCTTCCTCCTCTTCCTACCCAGCAAGTTCTCAAGCCAAGACGAGGAGTCTCTACTAACTTCTCTAGGAGGATTGATTTCAGCTTTGGCAACTCCTGATGGATCTATCGGTGTTGAGACATTGCGAACTGGTGAATCGCCTTCTAAATCTATATGAAAAGGAGAAGGCCTCGGTGACGGCGGAAGAATAGGAGATGAAGACTCTACTTCAACTCATGGTGCTAATTCAACTGGAACTTCTGGTGCATCTGTTGATTGTTCTTGCTGATTCACCTTTTCCTTTAAGCCCTTCGTCATTCTACTAATCTTTGTATCTTCTAGAGGATTGCTCATAGCTTTTGCTCTCGGTTTTGATTTAAAATAAGGTAGAGATGACTAAACTATCGGCGGCTCTGCAACTAGAATAGCTACCTTCCATGTCCTTTTACTGCTCAGGAATATTCTACTATTCTTGACAACTCGGCTAGTTCTTTCCTCGATTGAGGTACCCTCTTTGGCGAATCAATCAACTTGTGGAAGTGGCCATTGATCGACCTAATCTCGAGCATACATGGGAAGTAGAACTTCCCCATCATCATCTGAAAGTCCTCCCACTTCTTCTAATAAGAAGTCAGCCATCTGTCAAAGAGTAAGTATGGAGTAGTTGCACTTGTGCACTTCAAACTCATCTTCACAATTAGTCCAGAAATCTTCAATTGTGGGCACATGTGCATGATTCTAACCAAAACGAGCTGCAAAAAACACCACGAGGATCGTATGAACATCTCTCCTTGAAAAGCTTGAGACCAAGCTTTGACATTTCATCTCTCATCAACTTAGCATTAGCTGTCGATCTACATCTGTATATACTCATCTCAAACGAGAAGCTGCATGCAGGCTTGCGTCTATTACACAAAAATGTGTGCACTTCGTGTACTTGCCTCAGAAATTCCATGAACACAACCTCATCCGTTGGATATCTAGGAAGCACGGTTGAATCACCTGAAAAGCCATATACTCTTATGTAGGAGAACGTCGGGAATTGGATAAACCAATCAGCCCACTCTGCCATTGCCAATCTGGCATCTACTGAAATCCGTATAAGCAACTCATTATCAAGATCTCGCACTGTATGCATCAAGAATAAATCATTCACACGCTTGTAACACTGTTCAAATTCTGAAAACTCTAACTATGGGTAATGATCATATACTTGCTGAACACCCAGAGTTCCAACGACAATCAAACCTCTAAACTTGCCTTGAAAGGCCATTAGATATACGAGGTAGGATATCATGTGGAATTCATGGGCCTTGAAGAACTCTGCCATCTGACGATGGAGACAATCATTGATCAATGCTGGCCAATCATAGTGTTCTGCTCTGTCAACAATCTAGGAAATGATGTAAAACATCCAAGGTTGGAATTTATTGGCCTCTGCTTGACCTATGACCGGTTGAGCAAAGTAATCATGATTGCAAATTCCTCCTTGAACTCACTACGCCCAACATTTCTTGGCAAAGTATTTTGCTTCTCTTTCAGCCACTTCTGAGCCATTCTTTTTCGACACTTGTCCTTTTGCGCATACCACACCTTTTCACATTCTTCAGTAGATATGATGAAGTTTTTTGTCCATGGTGGTATCACAAAACATTTCTCAATATCTTCCGGCCTGAGGCTACAAATAATACACCCATCTACTAATATGATTTCTCGTGAAGTTGAATTGTAATGCTTGACACAAGCAATTACAAATTCAAGGCTTTGCACCAAGATGGGGATAGAAGCTGCTACGAGCAAACCGGAATGATCAAGATTCTTGACTGCAATGTTTCTTGTGTCTTCCAAAGCACGCAAATCACCACTGGAAGCACATGATGTAAGTCGGTTTCGAATGTTCTCAGGAAATCATGGAGTAACACTGATTTGGTCCTGATTTCTGTTGGAGAGTACTGCATGTTGAAAAACTTGACTTTTGACGATAAACAGGCCTATGTTTGGACAAGTTCTGCACAAAAGCTAAAAATAGATCACTGATTTTTCTTCAGAAAAAAGGAAGATTTTCGGAAAAAAACTGAGGTATGGGTTTTGTAGACAATGTCATTCTGAAGAGACCCAAATCGTCAGATTTGATAAAGTTGACTTTTTCAAGAACATGCAAGATTTCCTAAAAAGTAGGGCCAAAAAATTGAGGTCTGGGTTTTGTAGACAATCTGGTTGTGAAGAGACCCAGATCATTAGATTTTCAAAAATCTGAGTTTTTCCCAAAAAAGAAAGATCTCCTAAAAAATATGGGCTAACATGCAAATTTTCCAAAAAAAAATGAGGTCTAGGTTTTGTAGACAATTTGTTCTAAAGAGACCCAGATCGTTAGATTTTGAAAAAACTAAGGATTTCTTGAACATGCATGAAAAAGTCGATTCTTTTGAAAATTATAAAATTTTCCAATCTTCAAGAGGAGTAGAAGGCAAGTGGACCCAGATTGATGAAAGTTGAAAATTTTGACCACCTATTTCTAAACAATGATGCCCTAGAAAAATAGACCATGAAAAAGTGTGCTTTTGTGCTTCCCAATCTCGAATCCATGAAGAATGCTGAAAAATCACTTTGTTTGAGACTCCAAATTGTGAGAAGAAAATTTTATGTTTCTTCCTCTGAAAGCCAACCTGTAAATTATGAAAAATGAATGCTAAAAGCTTTCTTAAATAGGGTTTGAAGATAGAAAACGCGTTCATGCAAAACCCTATTATTTTGGAGTCTATCATGCGAAAATATCTGACTTCGTTTGCATCAACACGGAAAATTTCAAAAAAGTAGGGTGGCAAAAAGCATGCATATGAGGATATTTTTGAACAAAATTCTAAGTTAAGATGACTTGGGCACCTTCATTAAAATAAGGCGCCCAACTTCACTAGACATAGAAAAAATTTCGCAATTCAATTTTCACTCACTTTTGCCTCCGTTGAAGCCTACTTCTGACTTTGACGATCCGTCAAATTGGCACTATCAATTGATAATCTCTATTTGACCATGGCAATCTCATATTTGACCACTGTTGAAGTGATCCCCAGCTTTGTTCTGGCATCTGACAACATTTGATCATGATTGCATACCCCGAAAATCGCTGACGAAGGTTGAATCGAAGAAAACACATACGAGGTGAAAAAATATTCTTAGTGTTGTTGGCACTAAAGGCACCCTCCTTGAAAAAGGCGCCCAACTTCACCAGACTCAGAAACTTTTTCAAGATTTTCAACTTTTTTGGTTTGCGTGTCTCCGAAATCCGGTACCCCCTATTTGGGCATCATTTTTTGCCAATCTGTGAACAACTAAAACTGAAAGTTAGTTAATTTGGCAAGCCCGATCAAATATGAGAAGAATGACACCTCCTACCAACCTTTGTTACAGCATCTAACTGATTTTCTCAGATCCATAACTGAGCTAACAAAGGCGTTTTGACAAATTTTTGAATGAACGGAAAATATTCTAAGTGTTGGCAATAAAGCTGCCCTCCTTGAAATAAGGCGCCCAAGATTACCAAACTTAGAATATTTTTTAAAATTTTCAACTTTTCTTTAATTTTCCTCGTTTTGCGTGAACGCCTCTGTTTAATTTACAATTTTCGTTGTCTAACAAATCTTGTGAATTGGATGATGGATTCGTTGAAGAGCCTGAACATATCTAAGGTGGCTTCCAGCTTTTCAAACCCTAAAAACTACTTTTCACTAGATTTGAACCGGGCTAACGGGTCAAATTGCATGTTTTCCAAAAAACATGAAAAAATTTTCTAAGGCATGAATCTCTAGGTGCCCTCCTTGAAATAAGGCACCCAACTTCTCCAAACTTAACCATTTTTTGAAGATTTTCAAATTTCTCGTGCTTTCCATTCATCGTCTTTGTTGACGCGTTGACCGTGTTCACCATTGTGCATGCATGATCTGCGTAAGCTAAAAATTTGACTAAGGCATTGACTACCAAGCGCCTCCCTTGAAATAAGGTGCCTTTCTTTCCAGACTTAGAATATTTTTTACAATTTTCAACTTTTCAAATTCCCCTCCTCCATTCACCGTTTTTCGAGCATCTTTCGCCATTGATCAATCTGTGCAGCGTTTGAGACTTTGAATCTGACACCTGGCAGTTGGCCATCCTCCATTGATGACCTCGAAGGTCTTGATTTATCTTATGAAAAGCGAAATAGACCCACCATAGAAAAACTAACTTTTTGATTGATTCTGACTAGACCAGCCTAATCATGACGCATTTTCAACCAATCAAACTCTGTTTGAGCCCTCCATGCAAAGATTCTATTTTTAGACATTTTCTAAAAATAGAAATTTCTATTTTTAGAAAATTTTGCCACCATCCATTTTGACAACAAAACCAAAAAAACCCTAAATCACGTCTACTTTTAGAAATTTCTAAAAAAATCTTTATTTTAAAATTTTGACTTTTGACAACAATTTTTACAAGATTTTAACCACTTTTACAAAATGCCTTTATGAAGCAAAAATTTTAATTTTGGGCATAACACACATGAACAAATGTATGAGGCGCAACCCTAAGAGATCCAATTGTTGTGTTTTGTTTTTATCTTATTGCTATTTGTTGGCGTAACAACTAACACCTCTGGAGTGCAAGTTGGTACGGACAGCTATGCACACTACATGATGAGTGCTCTTCAAATTAAGAGGGGAAGCTCCTCTTTAATGTATTAGCAGTTCGGTAGCTCCTTCCAGCTCAGCATTTTCTTGGAAGACGTAAATTGAAGATAGCCGTTGGCTATTCAATTTACATTCATTGTCTTGTAGTATGTTCATCTCATGGCCGACATAAAAGAAATCAAGTTGTTTCTTTTTATTAGAACATATTTAACTGAAGACAACTATTACTAAAGTATATTCACAAGGTGGCCGACCTCTTGTGAAGAGGTGTAAACACTTATCAAGGCGGACCTCAACAAAGAATAGACGCGATTTTATAAAGGCCGACATAAAGGTTATGAAGGCACGCGTCTCTCCAACTTCAACCGGTATATATTGACTGTAATTCGTCCATGTTTATCATCGTTGTTCAGTCTATTTTCACTTATTGAGGTGCGTACAAATCAGAGATCAAAAGGTGCGAATACAACTGTTATTTCAGTGCGAATATTGTTTAAAGCGAACTTATTCAAGGCTCATCATCGAATTCTCCAGATCGACAAAGGGCGAATCTATTAGAGTCTTATCATTGAACAGTGACATTCATTAAGTACGAACTTGTCAGAGAGATAAGCTCAACAAGCAAGTGCGAACACTGCACAGTGTTGATTTTCCAGTGCAAAGCGAACTTTGTCAACTCTGTATTCTGCCAGTGCTAGGTGTGATCTAAAGGTTCTTATCTGTGTTTTATTCATTACCAGGTACTGCATATTGGTCTTGAGTTAGACCACACTGTAATTTGTAAAGATAGCCACTGTTGCTTCATATATATATAAGAGAGATCTTTGTTGCTGGGTTTTTCTCCCTCAAGAGGAGGGTTTTCCCAGGGTACATGCTGTGTTATTTTGTCTGTTTTTGATTTAATTCTCTGTGCATTTAATCTGTTCACATATTATTAACATGGTATCAGAGCGGGTTTGAAGATCGTGATCAGATTATTGCCAATCTGCATACCTCCTATTGCTCTCTCATCCTACTCAGCCAAGATGGTGAATGGCTTGAAGGTTGAAGACAGACTTGAAGGCGCAACTAATTTCACTTCATGGAGATTTAGGATCATGCTCACCTTGCGTGAAAATGAATTGGGTGACTTCTTGGAGCCTAGCATTTCTGAACCTGAGGAAGCAGAAGAAAAGGAGGAGTGGCTGAAGAAAGACATCAAAGCAATGAAGATTCTGGTTGACTCAGTCAAGGATCACATTGTACCTATCATTTCTAAGCTGAAGACAGCTAGAGATATGCTCAAGACTTTGGAAGAGATGTATGAAGTCAACAATACCAGCCGAGCCCTTGCACTAAAGCATCAATTGCATATTGTGAAGATGTCAAAGGGAGAATCTGTTACAGCATACTTCATGAGGATTTCAAATTTGAGAGACCAGCTCTCTACAATTGGGAATATAGTTGATGATAAGGATTTAACCATGCTCGCCCTAAATGGGCTGCCTTTGTCTTGGGAATCCTTCATTCAAGGAATCAGTGCAAGATCAAAACTGCCTAAGTTTGATCGCCTAAGATCTGATTGCATTCAAGAAGAATCAAGGTTAATGGCAAGAGGCGTTGGTCAAAGTTCAAAGAATGAAGATATTCATGTTCTCACCTCTCATGTCTCAAAGAAGAAAGGAAAAGATGGAAAGAAAGGGTTCTTCAAAAGGAATCGGGACAAGGGAAATGATAATGCACCTCCATCCAAGAAGAAGAGGGATATGTCCAAGATTCAGTGTTTTAGATGTGATGAGTTTGGGCACTTCGCCAAGGATTGCCCAACTAGGCCTAATCAGCATGCTTCTTTTGCTGATGCGAATAAGTCCTCTCCTCAGAAGGACTCTAGAGAATTTCTATTTTGAATCATGGACCCATGTTCAAACCGTAAAAGTTGCATGTTGATCTGTGCTTAAAAATCAGCATATCTACAGAACAAACAAGTACTCTTTATTTGTTAAGTTGTATCTTTTATCTTGGATCTTGTGTGATTAGTATAAGGAGATTGCTACTTCTCTTAAATTGTGAATTCTAGGACAAAGATTCTTTGGAGATTTCAAATTATCTATTGTGAGTTGATCTAGACTAATCATGTAGATCTTTGATGTATGTCCTTGAGATAAAAATCAGCAAAAGAGAAGAGATTTGTATTCTTTCGTTGTGATAGGTTGATCACATCGATATCCTTCTCCAATGCATGTGTTGTGATAGAACCTTGAACTCTTGAGAGAGTTGGTTCTACATGCTAACCGCTTAATGCATTCAAGAAATCTGCAGTTGTGGAGATTATTCTTTTACTGTGCAGAGTTAGGCACTCTCGAGAGGAGTAAAAGATGAACGAAAGAGTTATATCAAAAACCTTATAGAGATAAGTTCTTTACCCCTTTAGTTTGATCTTTTGATATATTTCTCCTTCAGAATGATTTGCTTATTCATGTTCTAACATTAGGCATAAATTCTTATGTGTTCATACTATAACTTGAGATAGCAAAAACTGTATGATTCTAGTCTTGATAATCATAAACTGTTGGTAATCTCTCCCTAAATGCTTTGTGAACAGCTAGAAG
>VDFB02364236.1:0-23977 GCA_007258455.2 Sequoia sempervirens
CTGCCTCAGGTCAACGGATTAATGAGGATAAGTCCTCCATCTTCTTCTTTAACACCCCTGGGCCCATTCAGCGGAGGATTGCCCATATCTTGAGATTTCAAATTGGAGGCTTTCCTTTGATCTATCTTGGTGTGCCTATCTCTGCTGGTAGGCTGCTTAAAGATTCTTGGCAGAATATTTTGGATAAATTTCGGGTGAAAGTTAATCACTGGACTCATAGGTGGCTATCCTTTGCTGGCCGTGTTCAGTTGCTCAAGTCGGTGGTACAGGCTCTTCCCACATACAGATGTATGCTTCAGGTGGCCCCGATGGGATTTCTTAAGGATTTAGACGCTTTAGCCAGGAAATTTCTTTGGGCTGGTAGCTTGTTGTCTTCGAAGTGGAGCCTTGTTAGCTGGGATACTATTTGTAGCCCGCGTCAGTTTGGTGGTCTCGGGTTAAGGCAGTCGTCCTTGACCGGGGAGGCACTGGCTGCCAAATTGTATTGGAGATGGTGTGTGGAGCAGGATCAAATTTGGGCTAGGATCTTATCTCATAAATACTTCCCTGGGGCTGCTTGGCAGGATATTCCCAGATTTCCCTTGGAGGGGAGAGGCTCGATGATTTGGAGTATGCTTAAGAAAGGTGTTGCACTTGTTAAGGATGGCCTTTTCTGGATATGTAGGGGGGGTCGTCGGCTCACTTCTGGTCTGATTCTTGGGATGGATTTCCTCCCATTACTTCTCAGTTCCCTAATTTGTTGTTGCTATGCCAGAGGTTTCTTGCGGCTGGTTGGTCTAGGGTGAGTGATTTTATGGCCTTCTCTGATAATGACCAACTGGGGTTGGTGAGATGGAAGTGACCTGATGAATGGTCGGATGTTGGATTGAATGAAGAATGCATAGAGCTTCATAATATCCTTTCTAGAAGGCGATGCAATTCCCTCCGGGATGGGGATGTCCTCTCTTGGTCTCCTAATCCTAAGGGGGTCTATTCTGTTGCTTCTGGGTATCAGGTTTTGTTAGCTCGTAAGCTGGAAGAGGTGGAGGTTCCCTGGTGGAGGAGAGTGTGGAATAACTTTTCTTGGCCAAAGTGTAATTGTTTTGTCTGGACCTTAGCCCGGAACAGATGTTTGACGTGGGACAACATTCAGAAGCGAGGATTCCAGGGCCCCTCTATTTGTGTTCTCTGTGGGGGAGGGGAAGAAGAGTCTGCTCATTTGTTCTTTCGTTGCTCCTTTGCTACGCAGCTGTGGCATTTCTGGTGGGGAGTGTGGAACAGTCCCTGTGTTCATGCCTCCTCTTTGGTTGACTTTTGGAGCAATTTGGGTAGGCCTCCTTCGGTGGCCTCCTTTTTGCAGGATGTGTGGTATGTGGGGCCTACTTTCATCCTGTGGCAGATTTGGCTTGAGAGAAATCGTAGGATTTTCCGTGGGGAGAAAATGGTTGTGCAGCAAGTTTGGCAAAGAATTTTGGGTATGATTCAGGAAACGGTGGTGGCTAAATGTGATGTTGGGTTTCCCCTGGCGAAAGGGGATGCTACAGTGGTGGATAGATTGGGGATTCAAGGGTCGGCTTTGGCGTATGCTAGTCTTAGGCGAGGTCGGAGCCAGCGGCAAAGGGTTCTTAGGATGGGTAGATGGGTGCCCCCTCCGACTGGCGTCTTGAAGATCAACACAGATGGCTCTTCTTGGGGTAATCCTGGACCTGCTGGGGTTGGGGGGATTGGCAGAGACTTTAGGGGGTCAACGATCTTCTTCTTTTATGTTCATGAGGGAGTGCAACCCATTAATTTGATGGAAGGTTTGGCAATCTTATACGCCTTTGAGCGGGCGTTTGCCTTGGGATGGCGCAAGGTTATCTGTGAGTCTGATTCGCAAGTCTTGATAAATTTGCTAAAGGAAAGGAAGTCTTCTGGTGTTCACTGGCAGTTGGCTAGGTTGGTTCAACAGATTTTGCAGATTAGTTCCATGATGGAGATGGTGTCCTTTGCTCACATTCCGAGGGAATGGAACAAAGCGGCAGATTGTTTGGCTCGGTGGGCTTCTGAGCACGCTGAGGGTTGGAATGTTGATGAGCTGGGACAAGTTTCTCGGGAGCTCCGCCACGACTTGGAGGGGATTCTTTCTGAAGATGGTAATACTAGGGATGCTGAGTGATGTGGATTTTAGGTTCTTGGTTGGTTCTAGTGGTTCTCGGGCTTTGGCCTGTTGATGTGTTGTAATGTTGTTCTCTGATTATTAATAAAGTTTTTACCCCTTTCTTTTTAGAAAAAAAGTCCCTTTCGCAAAATTTACAACTTTACATATAATATAATATATATTTAGATCTACCCTGCTTCTGGATACTTGCCATTGAAAATTTGAATTAGGTTGACAGTATTTCGGCCTATGAAGTTTATGCAATGATAGTCATTTATGCACAGTATACAGTTGTTAAATGCACTTCTTAGCTCAATATCCACTAGTCAACACACGGGACTTACTGTTGCCAGTTATGTCTGATTTTTTGTGCTGTTCAAGGTTCTCTCTAAACCATTATTTCTAATTTTGCACATCCTCAGACAGTGTCAGATGTTCAATAGGTAGAGCTTTCTATTATCCTTCACAATTTTGATGTAACTATATCCTTATATTGGATGAATCTGTGTTGCTAACAGATTTGATTTTGCTTTCTCTTCAATACTCAATGTCTAAACTGTTTTTAAACCTAAAATTTAAATTCTTAATTAACAGTGCCTATGTTGATGCTTCTCAGCTTCTGGATGCTTTTCGAGGGAGCTTGTCATGTTCAGTTAGGTTAATAATGTTCTGCTTATGAAATAAACCCATGATACTCCTCTGTGGAAATGAGCCTGATGATGTCCAATATGCTTTGTTTCTCAAGGCTCGCTCTAAAGTTCTAAACGATTACATGGGAATTCCTTATAAACTCCCACATTCTGTCCAATGCTCAATAAATAGCATACATTATAGTTTTTGACATTTGTGATTGGGCTGTGAACTTATGCTAATATCAGATTGCAATCTGTCTGTCCAAAAGATCTTATTCTATCGTTTCTTCTTAAAAATAGTCAAATTTAAGCTCCTTTTGGCCCCATAAATTGACAACTTTTAATTTAACACAATGCATTTTTTTTACACTACAGGACTTCTAGATACTATTCATGTTGGCTTCCTGTATTGTTATATAATATATTCAACAGTGTTTCAACTTTTCCTGGGCTGATTTTTAATGAAATTTATACGCAAAAGGCCAATTATGTCTCATTTGTTTTTTTTTTTCTCAGGATGACCTGCAATACTCATGAACTCTTTTATACACTCTCACTCTCTGGGAAATGAACAAGCAGGGTGTAGCTCCAGTAGCTCTCTTTTTCTTCAAAGATGCAGCAATAGCTCCTTCTAAAAAATAAAAAGCGGGTTGTGATATTAGTTGAAATTGGTGAAAATTTTGCAAGCCGAAGCACCAACAATTGAGCCAGGCCTTGGCAAAAAGAGTGACAACACTGCAAACGCAACAAGCACAATATATTCAAAATTTACTTAAAAAGTTAAAACCAATCACTCCATATTTCTTCTTTCTGTCTTGTGATTTTTGTAACATTGTAACATGTTGAATTCTTTCAAGGCCTATAGTTGTTTTGTATTTAATAGTATTTTTACAAGGCTTGCAATTGTGCTCCTCAGACTATTATCTGCTCCCCAGACTATTATCTTGTTTATTATTGCTGCTCTGTTTTCTTTGTTCTTCATTTATTTATGTTTATATAGAAGATAAGATAAAACCTAAGCTCATAAGCCAGGGCTGGGTAGGTCATTTGTATCAAGCCAAAAGCCAAAAAAATAGACTAATGGTCCTCTGGCCAAAAAACGCATACATTTCAAGTGTTCATACAACCCATTCTTTGTCAAATTACATACAAAGTTACTTCTTGTATCTAGACACCATCAGATATCTCTGCATTTCCTGTTTTCAAAAAAAAATGTTTTGTGTTGAATATGATATCATTGGATGTGTTGAGATATTTGGGATTTGTATAGTTTCCAAATCTTTTTCTTTAAGATTTGCTAAGAAAGGACAACCTTTTTCTTGAAATAATTACCAGGATTTTAATTACTTACAATTTATTATATTTTGTTTATAATTGATAGTATTGTGTGACTGTTCACATTTCTAAGATCAATCTACTTAAGATCATGAGCTTTACCGCAGAATTTATACACAGCACAGTAATTAAGAAAGATTGTGGATCAAAATTATGATCCTGCTACAAATGGAAGCAGTAAGTTATTTGGGTATAAATGAATTAATGCCTCAAGTTTATCCTTGTGAACCCTTGCAAGCTGCAAAAGCCTTAAACCAAAGGCGGGAAGGAGTATGAAACGTTACATGGTGCTTAAAAAATCATGTGATAAATTCTTGATAAGATATTATGTATATTATATAATTTATTATTGCAAAGTAATATAAATTCTAATTTATACGATTTCTATGATGTCTGTTTTTCTGGTGGGAGCTGCCACAATTTTTCTTGTGGCAACAATTTTACTAAAACACAATTGAAATTATAGGATCCATCTATCTCCAGGTCCCTATTATTGGGCAATTTCATCTTCTAATAGATAAAACCAGGCCAATTCACCAGATTCTAGGTTTGTTGTCAACAATCTATGGACCCATTATGCATCTAAAATTTGGCAGTTCCCCTGTTTTAGTGACAAATTCTTCAAATTTAGCCAAAGAATCTTTTACAGTAAATGACAAATCTCTTGCATCTCGCCCTCAGCTTGCACAAGGTCAGCATTTGAGCTACAATTATTCTATGCCGGGTTGGGCTCCTGATAAGATATTATGTATATTATATAATTTAGTAGTGCAAAGTAATATAAATTCTAATTTATACGATTTCTATGATGTCTGTTTTTCTGGTGGGAGCTGCCACAATTTTTCTTGTGGCAACAATTTTACTAAAACACAATTGAAATTATAGGATCCATCTATCTCCAGGTCCCTATTATTGGGCAATTTCATCTTCTAATAGAAGAAACCAGGCCAATTCACCAGATTCTAAGTTTGTTGTCAACACTCTATGGACCCATTATGCATCTAAAATTTGGCAGTTCCTCTGTTTTAGTGACAAATTCTTCGGATTTAGCCAAAGAATCTTTTACAGTAAATGACAAATCTCTTGCATCTCGCCCTCAGCTTGCACAAGGTCAGCATTTGAGCTACAATTATTCTATGCTGGGTTGGGCTCCTTACGGCCCCTATTGGCAAAATGCTAGAAAAATCTGTGTACTTGAGCTCTTGTCTTCCAAAAGAATCCAATCATTCGGACCCAAGAGACTGCAATAAATTAATAGAGCACTAAAACTATTTGTTTCAGCAGACACAGTCGCAGAGTATTGTTAACATGAGAAGTGTTCTTTCAAAATTGACTTTTAATCTTCTGATGACTATGATTATAGAGGAGAGGTATTTTAGAGAGGAATCAGGGATTTCGGTAGATTTAGTCACATCTGATTGAAGAATCATTTATGCTTAGTGGAGTAATTGATATTGGGGATTATATTCCCTGGTTGAAATGGTTTGATTTGCAAGGGTATGAGAAGGCTATGAAGAAGATATATGAGAAATGAGATTTGTATATGCAGAGAATTGTGGAGAAGCACAGGGAGAAAAGATTAAAAGATGTGGGAAAATCAAAGGAATTCAACATCAGAAGTACACCATTAAAACATTAAAACATTTCTTATCATCTATATAGAAATTAAAAAATTATAACTAACATTTATCATTGGCGTAAGCAACAAGATTAAAGCATTAACATTCATGTGTAGTTGGTTAATTTTATCACTTTGATTCTTGGCACTTATTCAAAGGAGCTTCAAGGCTTGTGGAAATAAAACGCCACATTTATTAAGGGGTATATGTCACAAATTTCTACCAACTTGGTGTAGTTTGCATGACTATTTTCTCAAAATCTAGATTAAGAAGCTCCCATGAAAAATTCTAAATAACGATTTCTCCATATCTAAAATCCTCTAATTACCTCTATTTAATAGTTAAGAATGCTAAATTTAAATATAAATTTGTAATGTTTTTTTAATTGTTTTTTTAAATAAAAAATATAAACCCATAATATATTAAATTTCACAAGTATTTCGCATAATTTAACTTAACAAAAGACAAATTGGTGGAATTTTCTGCATCAAATATAAAAATGAAAAAAACACAGTTCTATTCTGCATACTATTCTTCTCTATCAGCTTCTATTGTTTGTCAACATTGATAATAAATTCTTCAATGACATGAAAGCTCAATTACAATCTATCATAGAAATAGAAAAAATAGATATTCAGTTTTGTTATAAATTAACAATAACCATATATTTTCCTTGTTTTAACATTGTGTTGTATCCACAATATTCACATCATGGTGAGGTTGGGCACCCACACACATTTCAACACGAGTAAACTAACCATATAGATAAAGTGGTCTACTTTACATGAAAAAACATGAGAACTGGGAGAAAATTGCACATAAAAAAGGGATTTACTTGGATGGCAAATTGAATTGGCTATAGGTATATATTGTACTTTGCATGTGACTAGAAATTTTGATTCATGGAACAAAATGGCATCTTAAGAAAAGGAACTAACCTGACTGAGAGCATAGGGTATTGCAGAGTAAATTCCTACAGCCCTTTCTCTGTAGAACACAGTTCTCTCCACTGCAACTACAGGCTGCACAGTTGAACAACTATTGACTCCTAAGAGGATTACAAATCTATATAAGGCACCCGCAACAATAAAAAGATTGGTGTTGTTGGTCCTGATGTTCAAAAAATGTCTAGTTAGCTAATAAGGTGATCAGAAGCTAGGCATTCACAAGGGCTAGAAACAGGTCATTTGATATTTTGGTAGTCTGTGCAGCTAAAATGTTTGGAAAGTAGGATGTCTTGAATGGAACTACATACGATTTTGTGCCAACCTTCCAAAAGATTAAGTAAAGCACAGACAAGTGTGAATAAGTATCTAACACTATTATAGTCAGGGCTACGCCAGTAAGTCCACCATTGCTTCCAGAAACAAGACTTAAATTGTCCAAAGAATGACTGAGAATACTGGGTTGGAAAGTGAAGTTCTTCTGCTTGTGGGGGTGGAGTATTGAGCTCTTTCACCAATGCTTTGTTTCGCCTAAATATTTTAAAAAAATGACTAGATGTCAAATATTAGTTTTAGTTGTATGTGGCTTCTCTTCTGTCCATGTGTCTCCGTGGTTGCAAATTGATGCCAAAGATTTGTTTCCTAAACTTGCAGTTATTTGGGCAGGGTTCTTCTGGAGAAGTGTATGAGGGTTTATGGCTTGCAGTGAAGGTTGCTGTTAAGGAGATCCTCATATTTTGCGAGGATTTCAACTCTCTACTGCAAGTGGAAACTGCCGTGCACGCAAAGCTGCAGAACCCTTTCATTGTTCAATTGATAGGTGTGTGTTTGACAGAAAAATATCACTTAAGGGTACGGGCGAGTTAAGCTGTGTGATTTTGGGGAGTCCAGTTTAAGGCTTTACAGTTTCCAGTCCCCTGAAGTCAGCAGGGGAACTTGTTACAGGAGGGCGCTGAAGCCCTCCAATAACCCCGCAGTTTTTAACGGAATGCAGCACTCTCTGGAGGAGTGGGATACTACAGGGAGTCAGCGATCTGAGGAATACAAAACAGCCGAAACAACGGCCAACGATGCGCATACAAAATGGATTTGCTTTAAAAAAATTAAAACAGCCTAGAAAATTCAAAGATGCAAGCGTTGTTTCTGTAATGCATGTTGGGAAAAATACAATAAACCGAAACTGGGCGTGGCTTTTAATAATATAGATTCCGCGAAATGGGCGAGGTCGCAGGAAATTTTCAGGAAACCCCAAGTTGTGTACTGTTGCTGCTTCAATCTATCACAGTAAAGGGGCGGAAAGCATTAGCGGCGGGGGAAGCAGTAAAATATGGAGTGAAAACCATGAACGGCGAGAGAAATGTGACTTACCTCAAGATTCTGCACAAATCTCTGTTGATGTCGCTGATAAAAAAGGTGGTCACGAAAGTAGGGCAGATATTAACAGAAGGCAGATATTTTGTAAGGAAATAAAACGATCAACGGTTGTGGATGGATGGAGAACCTTTCCAAGCGCCTCCGTGCTTTCCAACCGTCGATGATTAAAAAGAGCTTCGAAAGCTCAAAGAGCGACGTAAATAATAAAAAATAAAAATAAAAAAATAGATTATATGGTTTTATGAAAAAAAAATAAAAAATTTAGCAATTGAAATTGAGAAAAAAAATGTTTTTTTCAAAATAGTTACAGTCAGTGGCTATTACAATGACATCCACCTAAAAGCATCAATGTAAAGAAATGACATGCAAATCCATATCCACTCCTAAATCTTATCTTCTTATCTTTCAAAAAAGAAGTCATTGTTGTTGTTAACTTCCTTAAAAATGAATTTAAAAATGTTTCTTTTAATTGTTTCCAGTTTGTCTGACCTATTCTTTTTAATTTCAAATGATTTTCAATAAACTAAATATTACCTTGGGGAAGATATTTTAATATTACATACTTTCGGGAAGATAAATATGAAGGCACTCAAGAAAGCAAAACAAAAGTTCGCCGCAACCTCTAAATTGTGTTAACTGCAACCAGGGTTAGATCATAGCTGGATCGAGAAAAAACAGAGGTAACTCCTCGGTTCTTAAGGTTATTAATATTTAATATGTGTATGTATAAATACATACAACTACTTTAAGAATTTATAAAATTATATATTATTTTAAGTAAAAATAAGAAAATTTAAACAAGAGATATATTGTGTCAAGTTACTTAAATGAGTTGCTAATTTAAATTGCATTTAAAATTGAAGCATGAATTATGAAATGAAATAGCAATAGATATATAATTATTTATTGTAAGGTTAAATACTAATCCATTTATAGGCAAAATAGAAAAGTGTAACCTAACATATGACACTTGAGAATTAGATAAGTTAAAACTAGCAATCGCACATTGGTGTGCAATGGGTACGCCGAAGAATTGTGGAAGGTCAACTGGGGAAAGATTTTTTTTATTTTTTTATTTTTTTACAATTTGTGGTGTGGATGAGGTCAATCGGTAGAGAGAGATATAACTAAAGGATTGGCTGACTGGCTTATCAAATATGGCACATTATTTAAATTTCAAAAAATGAATTTACGTCCATCGAGCTAGTAGAACTTCCTGCACTTAGATGAAAAGTAAATGGGGAATCACGGTATTAAAACAAAGACGTAAATTACAAGTTCGTGGACAGTGGGAGGTGAAGCATAAATATTTGCTTATTTATCTCCAAAGAGATTACATGTTAGAAAACATGAATTTTGGGATGGTTGAAATGTTTGTTTTTGAAAAAGGTAAAGTGGCTGGGAAACTCGTTATGGGAGGGGAAAGAAGTTTTATGCTAGTGAAATGATGCCATTGTACAAACATTGTATTTAGGTTGTTTACAATAAAAAGTCAGTTGAAATGGAGCATGAATGCATTTGATACATTGTAAGGTTAATGAAAAACAATAGATAATTTACAAACATTGAACTACTGCGCAATGATATTGGTATGAATTAGAATTACATTTTTTTGAAATCATTGATGATTGAAAACAACACATGCATATCTAACAAAATTTGCAGTACCTAAATGGCAAGCAAGAAGAAAGATACTAAAAAAAATGAGAACCAAACAAATGTCGATAACTAAATATGTATTTTACATGGGCCTTAAAATCTTTGATTTCATTTTTTATGCTCAAAGTAGATTTGCATCCATTTGCTAGCCTATTCATATTACAAACAGAATTTCTGGCGCGTATCAGTTCGTAAAGTACCCAGCAGTTAAGGCTCAGCATTGAGGGGATCAAATTGGCAAATTTTAAAATCAGTCAGAGTAGCTCCACAACGATTTCCGCGTTAACTCTGCATTCAACCCACCCTTGCTGCACGCCGCGCTGACGAATGCATGCGCAACAAACCGTTACCTTTTCTTAAGTTTTGCATTCGCAAAACCCTGATTCAGTTCGTCCAAAACGCTCTTGCAATCATTCTTCCGTTCCGCATTGCACCAGCCTAATCTACTCTTCTTAATAGAATCTACTCTTAAAATTTAAAATGCACTGAAGGTTTCTTACATTTTATTATCTTTCGAAAGACCTTATACGTACCATCGCAATTGATGCACCGCTGTAATGAACGGACTCAGAGGGTTCAAACCCATCGCAAATGGGCGAACGAAAGTCCATAATATAATAGTTGCGCGAAATGGCATTTTAATAGAGGGTTTCACTTCAACGAATAAAAGTATCGGGAGGCTGGCAACTGATGGTAGTTATGTTTCCTCTTGGTGAATGCAAAATAACATTTAAATTTTGTTATATGAGATCTGTTCTAATGCATCATTTGTCTAATGAGATGTGTTGAACCCTAGTTTAATTCTCCCCCAGTGGCAGATGCTTCATTAATACACAACACTAAAATAAAAACTTTCAAGTGTGGTTTTTTTGGGCAAGAATGACTCGGGACGTAGAAATGAAGACGGAGACGGAGAGAAATTTATATATAAAAGAAATGCCCTAAATGTGTACCGCTCTACCTGTATATAGGGGAAGTTGAAAGGGGTTTTCCACCAAAACTATTGAGTGAAAACAATTACCAAGAACAGCTTTACTGATCAAATAAAACATAGAAAGAATTGCAGAGAATTCAAACCAGGGCAAATGACTTACCTCAAGATTCTGCAAAATGTTCTCAATGCTCTCTTTCTGTCAACAATCCAACTGCATCAACAAGGCAGATATTTTTGACCAACTCCCATCCAAAGTAAATGCATCTAAGAAGGCAGAAGGCAGCTGCAACGCACAGGGTACACCCCTCCAATGATTTTGTATACAAATTTGTGTCTCAATATAAAAAAATCTATACAAACATTTTTTTTATCGAGTCTTTCCAGAGCAAGAAATGCACAATATAGAAGAGGAATAGTAACAGTTGAATGATACAAATTAGCGCTGATATTATAAGGTTACAAAAATTTCTGCAAAGATGCATGATATTTCTTAATTGAATATGTTAAAAGAACATAAAAGTTTGATGTATACTTAGTTTTGACACAGTGTTGAGAGCCTTATTTTTCTATCTTTCTGTGCAAAATACAGTTGATTTGATCAGTTCATGCTTGCATATTATTTAGTGTCTCCACATATGATGTGTACCATTATGTCCATGGTAATTTTAAGCAACTCATCCTGTCTTGCAGGAAATGGCTTGGAAGTCAGTAATTGGTGTCCACCGGTTTGAAAATCTTATAAATTTTCTACTCTTATATAGCAACTATTTTTTTGAAAAATTGTCTCATGACTTTGCACTTGATTATGCTGTTTCAGCTTGCAACAATGCTTTTATTTTGATAGTTTGAAGACTTTAGCAATCTTAGCTAGATTTTAAGCTTGCAGAGTTTAATCCCTGAACAATCTTTCTGTATATAGCATTACTTATGAAGATTCACATATCTAAAGAGCGATTTTCTTGTAAGTTTGTACTAGGTTTTTGAGTATTTAATTAGAAGATGGTTTCTATATCAGTTAATAGTGTGTGATAAGCTATAAGAGAATTTACTATAGTGAGTATTTTGTGAAAAAGGAGAGAGGGGTAATTGATTAAAGCAAGGATCCACTTGAGGTGAACTGCAACAATGCTTTAATTTTGTTAGTTTGAAGATTTTAGCAATCTTAGCTAGATTTACTTTCTGCTGGTAGTTTACTATTTTCAATAAATCATCAACCTGTAGCATCAATAGTAAACTTGTAGCAACTGTTGTGCAATTCTTGTTTGATTGAAACTTGTAGAACATATTTTCTTATATTTAGAAACTTTATTTTCTTGCTATACACATTTTTGAAACGAAACCCCATAAGTCTTTAGTCGTACATACAATATTGTCACCATTCAAGAGATTATGTCTTTGAGTTTGACGTGACAATTGTAGCATATCATAATCAATAGTTGGCTTGATATGGGATAATAGTATCCATTGAGTGAAGTGCAGGCCCTTGCTGCATCAGTTTTATTGACCATTGGTGGTGCTCACTAGTGAATTTACACTATTTTTGAAGCAACTCTATTCTGAATGTATGTCATATTAGTTGCTGCTTTTTGAGTTTCTTTGATTTTCAATTAGATTGTAGACATTATCTTGTGATTTCAAT
Source organism: Sequoia sempervirens (assembly GCA_007258455.2). Classification (NCBI taxonomy): domain Eukaryota; kingdom Viridiplantae; phylum Streptophyta; class Pinopsida; order Cupressales; family Cupressaceae; genus Sequoia; species Sequoia sempervirens. The sequence goes on from VDFB02364236.1 coordinate 12,256, forward strand.
CCTTACCACATTTAATAATGTGTTTATTTGTAATAAGCTTTATGGTCAGATTTGATCTAGGATTAATAATGTGTTCATTTCTATTAAGCTTCCTTTCTTCTGTGACTGCTCCATCTCTATATTTTAGCCCATTTGGGTCGAAGTTTTGCATTGGAGGATCTGTTAAAAGTGTAGAAGCAAAATAAGTGCTATACAGTGATTTTTTTCCCCTTAATAATTTTTTTTTGGTAAAAGGAGTAAACACCCATAAATGTATTATAGTAATAACTAATATAGCAAAGCATCCAGAGATACAGAGTCAGCATTTACCAAAAAGGAGCCTATACCAGGTATTATAATGAAGCTCAGCATTGAAGGAGTCAATAAGGCTATGCAACCATAGATAGCTGGTTTAGTGAAAACAACAAAAAAGAGCAAAAAATGTGATTTTAAAGACGAATATATGCCTTTACCGAGAGGTGTCTTCACACTACAAAGTTGTCAGCTTGCTGGAAATCCACCCTGAATCGATATAGGAGGATGTAATCGCCATGAAGCGGAAGATTTCACGGTTTCAGACCTTCAATCTAGGTTCATGGAATTGGGATAATTTTTTGAAAACAATAGAACAATCTTTTTGTAGCCCCGCAGTCATTGTGTTGTAGATATATTTCACACTCAAAAATAAGCTTATTTGCGCATTAGAAATGACCCTACCTATAGGAACAATGCCTTAAAACACACTGTATTGAGCTAGGGCATGTTGGAGCTAAGAACGCTGCCAAACCGGAGATGTCGTTATCAATACCAAACAGGAAAGCTTTGAACAAACCAACAACGCAAGGGAAAAAATCGCTAAAATAGCTTAACAATTGGCAACAAATGATGAGTGGAGCGAAGATTACGACCGCTTGCAAGATATGGACGGTAAAGATAGTCAGTTTCATTCTCCTACCCAAATTCTCCTCTTCCTAAATTGCAGCCTTCCTTTCCTGTTTATCCTTCTTTGCCTAGTTTTGGTCTTGCCATACAAATACGGGTACCAAAATCCCGAAAGTGGTAGGGAAAATAGAACTAAAATTTGCCAAGGACCTTGAGGGCAAGCTTACCACCTACTGAGGTGAAATATGTGCAGAGTTTGTCGGGAACAATAATAGGTTTGTTCAAACAACTGCCCCAAAACCAAACATGAGCACAAAATCATTGTTCTGAATTGTCCTAATGAAAGATGAGTCGCCGTAATGCCAAACCTCAGAATGAATCCACGACAAGTGACTTACTCCGGCTGAAGAATAAATGGCGCCTTTTCCTCATAATGTCCATAAGAATGCATGATATTTCTCTATCCATCGACAGCGAAAGTTCTAGCTATCGGCCCAGCTAAGGATGCATACTGAAAACCATCACCAATGGGCGACACCGAATCATTTTGGTAGCCGTTCACGCTTCTACCTTGGCCACAAAATGAGCCTGTGACGTAGTGGGGTTGAAAGAGGGTTTCCTTCCTACAAGCAATATTAGGTCAGAAGTTACAAAGGATGCACATTTCCCTAAGATCCATCTGTGTTTCAACAACATGATGCTGTAACTCACTATAAAACCAGTTTTATCTTATTCATTACATAATCTATATAGAAAACGCATTTAGATATAATTGCCTGTATTGTCAGTGGTGGGGTTTGCAATAATATAAATAATGGCCAAATATATCTTTTCAAGAAGTTTTTATTATTATTATATTTTTTAACTTATTTATATTACATTTGTATTATTTTTCAATTATATGATTCTATTTTTACACTTTTTTTTTTCTTTTTATATTATGAATTAGAAATTTCATTAAAAGTGACAATATGGAAAATTATATTATATTATACTTATTGTTATTGAAAATCTTTTTTTATATGAATTTTATGATTTTTTAAAATTAAATTCAATTAGATAATATTATAATATTAGCTAAACATCTTATAGTAGAAATACAATAAAAACTCTATCATAATTATTATTATATATATTTAATTATACTTATGATTATTGAACATAATAATTATTTTAATTTAATAATTTTTCAAATTTACTTAAATTAAATAATATTATCTAACCACCATATAATAGAAACACAAGAAAAATTGTATTCTTATTTCATTTAGAAGCTTCTTATATTAATATTGTACCATATTCATATAATTTTGTGTTAAATTTATATAATATTATACGATTCATTGTTTATTATTCATCATCCATAAAAGACATCATCTTATCCTTGAACCCTCTGTTATAGAATCTTGTCCCACTGAGCTAGTCATTTTAACACCAACCTCCCAAAGAGTGAATGAGGGAATAAGCCGAGAGTGAAATAGAATTTTATTCACCGTAGAATTCAGCCCTAGAAAATGCATGGCCCATTTCCTAAAAACTGTGTCAAAGAACAGAGAAAATGTGTTCCTCAACAAGTTAAATCATACTGAATATTGAGAATGAAGACAAACATTGCTCCAATTCTTCATAGACTTTACAACTTCTATAAGTTGTTTAAAATTATCTTGATTAATTATACAATTGCACTAAATAAGCCCAAAACACCTTTTGTCAGAAAAAAAAGGGAAAGCGGTTTGCATTTTTTTAAGGCCTATTAGCTGAATTGAGTGTAATGACAACAAAACTTCCGTATTAGCTGAATTGAGTGTAATCACAACATAATTTTCGTAAAGATGAAAACTTCCAGATTTGTCCACACTAAAGTAGATGATAATCTACAATCTCAAAATCATTCCAACTACTACAACAAAGAGCTAGGATACAGAAGGATTTTCCTATCAATTCTAGCTCTTAGATATATCCAACATTCAGTGCAATTAGTGAAATCATTTTTTTACCTTGGAAAAACTACAAAGGAGTTCAACATTGCTTCCAAGGAACCTAGTAACATTTAAATATCCCTTGACATTCTTGCAGACATCAGGGATCCAAAACCACCACTAGATCTTACATTTATGTCAATTGCAATTTTTTAATAATTAATGATCATTAATCCTGCCTCCAAACCAACTTTTGAGATCCCATCCTTTTACTATAATCAATGATATGATATCAATAATCTAAAATACAGGAATTATTTATTTGTAAGACATATCAATCAGTCCCATAACAATAAATATATTTAATTGTATCATATATCAATCAGTCCAATGACAAAAAAAATTGTTGATTTAAGGAAATAACCTGAACATCCTTTGAAAATTCAATTGCAGTTTCCTTCAAAATTCCAGAATAAATCAATTGCACGGTTTCCTTCAAAATTCCAGCAAAAACACTACCAGCTACCATGCCAAATGGTATTAATAGCTCCTTGTTTTCCCATCCACAATAGGTCGTTTTGCTTATGAGATGATCAGCATGGGAATGGAAAGCCACTTTTCCACCCAAACTGCAAGGCTCAACAAATGATGCAAAAACTTTGTATAGGCTTTTTTCCATGGAAATGCTTTGATAGGTTCAGACTTCACAACAATCCCCCAACTTATTTTTAACCTTCTCCAAGTAGACATTTTTAATCTCTACAGTTTATCAAGCACTTTCTAAGAATATATTGTCAATCTTTTCTTTGCAAGATTTACTTAATTAGCACGTTTAATACATTTGAGAAACAACCATTCAGCACTGTAAAGTTGTTTGTCAAGAGGCAAGTTGGGAAAGAAATAATGAATCTCCCTTTAATGGTATGTATCCATGGTTGTTGATAATGATTCGGGGAAATATATAGTCCTATTCATGTATTTTCTCTCACCACATTTAAGATATGCGCAACATCATCTAATGAACTCAAAAAATTTGCAATGGTTATTCTTTTGTTCCATTTAGGTTATTAAAATTCAGATATTGTCAATCTTTTGTTTGCAAGATTTACTTAATTAGCACATTTAATACATTTGAGAAACAACCATTAAACACTGTAAAGTTGTTTTTCAGGAGGCAAGTTGGGAAAAAAATAATGAATCTCCCTTTAATGGTATGTATGCATGGTTGTTGATAATGATTCAGGGAAATATATAGTCCTATTCATGTATTTTCTCTCACCACATTTAAGATATGCACAACATCATCTAATGCAACTCAAAAAATTTGCAATGGTTATTCTTTTGTTCCATTTAGGTTATTAAAATTCAGTTATGGATTATTTACACATGGATGTAATTTTTTATTTGTATAAACATACAATTTAATTTTGTTGATATTTTGTTAAATGTATTTTCTCCCTCTTTGTTGTCCATGAGTCTGCTTTCCAATGGGGTAGGTGTTGGTTCATATTGGTAAGGAATCAAATAGTTTTCACTTATAGTATCCTCCATTCTTGTTAGCTATAGGAGTAGATTAGGATTTACAAATGCTACTCATGATTCTATCATAGACCATAACAATAAATTGGACATTATCAGTTATATAATTTACGACAACATTATTTAGTTATAAATAACGAGGTGAGATATTGACCAACATTTAATAAATAAAACAAGAATAAAACTTCATTATTTAATTTATCTATATATCTTATCCATATGTTGCCTAACAGATCTCATAAATGATAAATGCAATCTTGATCTAAAGGTACTTCATACCATGAAACATTTAGAGTCTAAAAATATATTGGATAAATAGCCTGAATGTGATGTTCCTGTTAGAAGCCTGCTGTTACAAAAAAAAAAAAAAAAACACACCTACTGAAAAATAGAAAATTATGCACCTCAATTCTGAAATACAAGCTATAATTATGAAATCTGCAGTTCTAAAATTCTAATACCTTAATAGACACTTAGAGAAAATATTTCAGTTGTTATGAAACTTACAGCATAGAGATCAATAATTTCATTCATAAAAAGAACATATTAGAAATAAAATCTAAGAAGAAAAGCTGGAGTTGACTATTCTGAAAAACATTGTAAGATCTCCACCAATTCTTCTCACATAAAACTATGTGGAAGGTTTGACTTGACAAGATAGGACCCCAAACTCCAATTGAGTTCCTTACTTATAAGGTAGCTATTTGTGGATAGAAACACCAAGAATTGTATTTCCCAAAGATGGATGCCTAAAAAACTATTGAGGTATTTAATTGTAGTATCTACAACCTTATCACTTCCTTTATCCTAACCCAACTAATTATTTATTGCTAACATAACACCCATAATTTATCCTAATACAATCACCTCTTTATTTCTTACATCTTTATTGTAAAAATCCAACTAAAAGCACAAGTAACAATAACCCAAAAAATACTCTAGCAACAAATAATTTTATATTTTTTTATTTTATTATACTCAAGCTCATACAATCAAATTGAAATTTAACAGTCTAATGCAGCTTACCATACACATTTAACATGCAAATCTGAACACCTCTAATGATATTAGTAACATACTGAAACTCAATCTACTGCTTGAGGGTTTCCATCCCCAAGAAAATCTAGCTGCCACATCTGAAGGATTCTATCTCCGGATGCTCAAAAACTACCGCGAATAGTTTCAAAGTCCTGAAAATGAAGTTGACTTTTGTTTTAATGTTTTGAAAAGTATCTTCTTTTTTTTCATCAATGCCTCTTATAACCCATGCACACCAAATGTTCCCCTAACATAGGCAGCTTCAGAACTGAACTGAGCAGCCCTTTCCTCAATTTTACTGCTTAACTGAGACATCCTTTCCTCATGTTCTCCTCAATTGATGGTAATTTCTAAACAGTCAATTGTCAAAGGCACTGATCAATCAATGCAAAAACCCAACAGTTAAGGCCATCTTATTCCAGTCCACTCTAGACCTAACTAACTGATCACACGCCCATCTTATTTCAGTCCTAACTATCTGACAGAATCTATAAACACACCCCTCTATGCTACTTCTACGTTGACAGACCACTTTGTCAAGATAGGGACAATACATTTATCGAGACCCAACAAAGCTCACAGCTTTATCCTAAACTAACCAAGACTGCTTTGCTAATAAGCTGGCCATTTCTGGAAAGTCAAAGACCCACAAAGATTTGTATGTCCCAGAGATGGACACACTTAAAAGCTATTGAGACCTCCTATTGTATCTGTACACAGTATATCTTGAAGATTTGTTTTCATAAATTACATATTAATCGGTAAAAACTCTTCATAGATCTTGAATATTAAGATTATTCACCCAGGTAACTGTACCCTTATCTGTTCTAGATTCTGGGACTGGACATTTGTGCCGACATAAAAATAGGAGATCAAATAAACACTTTATAAACACTTTTGGGATATTACGATTTTTATAAAATGCAACGAAAAGTTGATTAATTCTAAAAACGAGTATAATTTAACGCATTCTTAGACTATTATGGGGCTTGTAACAAATGCTAACGAAAATCGCAGTAATTTTTCTTGTTCTTACACTGTCAGAATTTTATCAAATATCACCAAAAAGAAACTCACAAGTTCCGAAGATTCACACTGTAATTTGGAGCATTTTAACGATAATATATTATTCCTACAATTGTAACAAAAAGAACACAAGAATTCAAAAAACTCCAGATGATAACTGGTTACCATTAATTGACAGTGTAGTTCCTTGTTTATGGAAGCCATGAGGATAATAGCTTTTATCACTATGAAAATGCTATTTACACTTAATGGGATGTGAGAAGGGTTCTACCTTCGAAACGCTATCTGAAGAAGCAACTGGAGGTATGGTTGAGTTCTGGCCAGTAATTGATGCCCAAAAGCTATGATTTTGTTGTTTCAATCAAGGGCTGAAAAATATGCAGCAGTGAATGAAGAGGCGTCAAATCTATGTGAGAAAGAGGGGAATGTTCCTGACTAAGAGAATTCAGATAAGATATGTAAAATCTAATTAATCAAAACAATGCATTTGTGAAAGCAAATACTACAACACTGTAAATCTGCTAATGAAAAAAAGGTTAAGAAATTAAGAAACCACTGGATTTTGCAACAACAACAGTACATTTTGCATGTAAATGCAAACAGTTATTGTGTGCACATTAATGACTGCATTTATAGGGAAATCGTGGATCCGACTACTTTGATATTTATTGAATTTCCAAGCTTTTTGCAACAGTCATCCACGTCTCTTTCTGTGTTGCTTTTAATGGTAATATTTGTTTGCCTTTATTCGTGGCATAACCAACCACGTAGACATTTTCTTTGCTTTATTCCATTCATTAATGATTATATAGATTATCCAACCATCAAGATTTTCATTGCGGCCGAGATTTAATCCCATGTTTTTATGTAAACGGATGCCGTGATATGTGTAATTTCTATTAACAAGAGAATTGCGTCCGGTGCCTGCTGATCAAACCTGTAACATCTTGTGTGTAAGAAAGGTTTAAAGTAGTAATGATATTTTCTAAATCTAATGAAAATATTGTCACTTATCATATTTATGAATTAATTTCAAATATTCTTTATTGTAAGTAGAAAATAAAAATTCAAATATTCTTTATTGTAGGTAGAAAAATACCTTTCAAACTAATTTATTTTGTCACATGAGGAGAATTTCTAAGAGAGAGGGGCTACTAGTTGTGCATGATCTAACAGTTGTGTAGTCAATTGTAATTATTCATATTAGTACTAGAATGAATTAATATTATATCTTGTTTTATAAATGACTCACATATTAATCAAATTATTACCAAATATGTGACATTATGGGATCAATAGTTGTTCACTCCATAACTTATAATCCTCAAGTAAAAAAAACATTAATGCATTCATGGACAATTGAAATAAATAATTTTTTGTCTCAAATAAAATATCATAACTACCACTATAAGTGTGTCATTTATAAAATTAAATGCTTATTTAATAAAATAAGAAACTCATTAAAACAAGTATTGTTATCAGAGTGAAAACATATTGTACTTATTTGTACAACTATTGGGGTAACAATGTACAAACATTGTTGTATTTCATATTAATAGTTTGTCCTATCACAAATATAAAAGGTGAACATAATAAATACCATGTATTTTTTCATTAAATGTGAAGGATTTTCATAAAGTTTTAGTGTTCAACTATTGGTCCATTTTTATTTGATATAAGTTGTATTTTAAATAATTGTGTTGTTTTTATAACAACAAATAGTTTTTGTGTGTTCAACTATTGATCCATTTGTGTTGAATATAAAAGCTAGAGATAACAAATATTTATGGCTACCAATAGGTATTTGGTCCATTTAGGTTGCATATAAGTTTTATTTTAAATAAAAATATGATATTCTACAAGCAACAAATGATATATTTTTTGTTCAACTACTAGGGGTACCATGATGAAGTTTCAGTTGAATCTTTAAAAAGTCAAAATTTGGACACTTCTTAGTAGATGTGTTGATGTGGCAAGTTGCATGATGAGTCACACCTCAAAACCTTACTTATAGATAGATAAGAGGCCAACCCACATTCAAACAAAAAATTGAAGGTCCTACGATATTCTAGTCAATCACTACATGCTAACAAAGTTAGCCCGCACGACTACTGGCCCCTCTCGCCCAGGTATTTGGCCCATTTAGGTTGCATATAAGTTTTATTTTAAATAAAAATGTGATATTCCACAAGCAACAAATGATATTTTTTGTTCAACTACTAGGGATACCGTGATTAAGTTGAATTGAATTTTTTAAAAGTCAAAATTTGGACACTTCTCAGTAGATGTGTTGATGTGGCAAGTTGCATGATGAGTCACACCTCCAAACCTCAGTTATAGATAGATAAGAGGCCACTCCACATATTAAAAAATGAAGGTCCTACGATATTCCAATCAATCACTACATATTGACAAAGTCAGCCTACACAACTATTGGCCCCTCTCCCCTATCAAGAATATAATCAGATAAATAAAGATGAGATTATGTAGAAAATATCATGCAAGATAAAATGACAAGAGAGCATTACCAACAACTTATAGCTCCCCTCTTGGATTGATAGATGTGATAGATGAGTGAGCAAGAGGAGTCTTGATTGTTGTGTGAGAGAATTTCTGCAAAGCTTCATTGTGAGAGTGAGAGAGCAAGAGAGAGACTTTCTGTTTCTTAGAGTCCCCCCTCAAAATGAGGGTGAAAATGGAGGTTTATTAAGTTGCATGGACAAGAGGAGCCATTACACACGCATCCTTTATGCATTTGAATCTCAAAAAGTATAGGGATGCTAGCACATTGGTAGACTTTTGCGTGTCGCACCAATGTTTGACCAAAAATTTACAAGAATCAGACACTTAGGTTGCTAGTGCTTCATCGTTGTTGTCTATGAAGTCAGAATTGTGAAATTCCAACTTATAGGATTTTGCCATAAATAAGGCGAGCCTAAATGTGCAAGTGTGTAATTACCATAGGGTGCAATTTTACAACACTACAACTATCAATGATTTTAAAAATAGAAAAATGAGGAAAGTCACTCAAGTGGGAACTAAAAGTGACGAGTGGATCTAAATTAGGTTAAGATATTTTGTGTGTTTGAAGCCATTGAATCGAATAATCCAAGAAAACAAAGAAACTAACTTGATAAGAAAGCTAGATGTAAGGGAGATTGAAGGGAAACAAAATTGATTAGATGAAAAATGTATAAAGAAGTATTGAGAGAAACACAAAGAAACTCACAATTACATAAAGGTTTCCCAAAAATGTCTATATAGATTTAGGGAAAACTAAGGATGAAGGAAAATAATAATGAGAAATTAGTTTTGATGTCCTTAAAATTGGGTATGTTGTGGCAACAAGCAACTATGACCCTTACATATAAAAATTTGACAAAATTAGAAAAATTATACTATTTCCCAAATGGATTAATCCATAACTCAAATGCTTTCCCTGTTAGGAACCAAGAATAGGAACTCATGGTAGAGTCAAGAAGATACTCAAATATCCACTACTCCTAGGAAAAAATGTTGTACTAGGAGAGAAGTGAATATTTTTTTGTAGTCAATGAGAACCCACAAGGTTTTACAATATCCAAAAATTTATGTGATATAAATAAAAGAAAAGAGATCTTGAAGCTTGATCTATAATGTGAACTTATGCTTTTCAATATGTCTCTACAAGTACAAAACAAGCATCATCTTATAAAGAAGCACTAGTTAAATTGCTTATAATAGTGTGTGCAGTGTTTTAATCTACTTAAAAAACAAGGAAATACAAGACTAAGCTAAAATTAAAACACAAAAAATGTTGCAAAGATAGTTGTTGTTGCGCCAAAAGGTCAACCTGTTAACGCCTGATACAACCCCTAGATTTAATGAATCCATGGGAGGTGGTTAAGCCATGTCGCGAACCTAAGTGATGCATTGCACAACACAAGGAGACAAAGGACGCACACCTTGCAACAATCCCCCCAGTGCAAGCGATGGGTTCGAACCCATGACCCAGGCTCTCATACCAACTATTGTAATATGATTGTTGTTGTACCAAAAGGTTGACCTATTAATGCCCAATACAACCGCCAAAGTTAATGAATCCACAAGAGGTGGTTAAGCCATTTCATGAACCCGAGCTCTGTGCTCCCCAACACAAGGAGACCAAGGATGCACACCTTACAACACAAAACACTCAAGTTTAGGGCTAAAGGTTGAAGCTCAAACCTGCAAATGAAGACACTAAAATGATACTTGTTACCAATTTTTCGCCACCGATTGGTGGAGTTGATTTGAACGATTATTACATCTTAAGGTGAAATTGCAGTTTAGTTTAAGTGTTGTTTACATTGTTATTACTCATCAAGTGATAGTTGTGCATTTAAAAGGAAAATTAGAATTTCAGAGTGCCATCCACATGTTCGAGAATTAAGTGAAGTACAAATTGAGCATATAAACAACATAGCATTTAAATGCTTTCATTTATTTCATGAAAAGACTCATATTTTACAAGGCTTCATTTGATTTCAAGAATCAAAATGATATTACAAGATTTGCATTGGAATGCATTTTCCTTTCAAATGAAAGCAAGAATTGAAATAAAATATCCACACAAGCCGTGGATGTGACTGTCACAATGTATCACTAATAGTACATTATACTATTGAAGATGTGAGAAAAGAAAACATATAAGTAAACAACATAATCATCATTGCCTGTTTTGGTCGATGGTTGGCGATGTATGGTTCACCCTTGTCTTTTTGTATTCCGTCGACCTGTAGGAGGAAAAAGGGGGATGCCAGTGGCTTTGATTATGAAGAAACCTATATGAGGCACCCACAATAGTACAACCTACTATTAATCATGCATTGAAACAATCAATCAAGTGCAAAAGGATTGAAATGAGCTAAAGGAGAAACAACAATATGATCATCATATTCTATTTTTTATGCTAACATTGTTTGTTTCCTTGTGCAGGTATAGGTAAATTCATGAAGCTGATCATTATTCGAAGACCAAGCATGTGGAGAAAAACGGGCTCCCACAAGGGTAGAGCTCGGCATGCTGCCCTATTCATTAAATGGGCTGATTTAAAGATTACATCATATATTCATCAAAAGGAATGAGATACAACTAAAAGAGTAAAAGCATAGTATCTATCAAGCTACTAAACCAACTGTGCATTCATAACGATCAGGTTAATTTTTCTGAAGGCTACAGGTGAACAATGAGTTTAGTTCACTCAATTAATTCAGCTGAGTACATTTATATCAAGCATTGCTGCAGAATTCATATTCTGTGTTACTTGTTGATCATAATCATAGATGTCATGCAAGCTTTAGTTCATCAGTGTTCTTTTC
>VDFB02364237.1:0-120725 GCA_007258455.2 Sequoia sempervirens
CACCTTCATGATGATTGGAATAGCTATTCAGGTTAGATGTCCAATCTCTGAATCACAATAGTAAAGGCCTAGTTATTAAATCATTATAGAAGGCTGACATTTTTGGCATCATTTCGGAGGATGGTGTCAAACTAGGAAGTTCTTTGGATTCATTGATAGTTTTCTTGCTATAGTATTTCCGAAAGTTTCTCTTAGTGCACTCCTCATTTAGGAAGTAATGACCCCCCTTATTCTTTACCAGTTCTTTGTGTGAGTTGGTTGATAGTGAGTTCATACCACATGCATAGAGGAAGGAGAAGAGATGCTTATGGAAGATTCCTTCCTAACAATCCTAGTCCATTCCAGCTAGAAGAGCTTCCAAATATTCCAAGGAATGAAGAAGAAGAAGGGCCAAACCCCTTTGCTGATGCATTTCCTAATCTGACTAGTTCTGAAGCTTCCACCGAAGACCAAAATCAGTTTGAGAATCCCTTTGCTTGGGAAATCCATCAAGCACGCATGGGTGATGCAAATAGAAACAAACCTAACCAACTAGCTTTTCCTTTCCCCATTTCCCATCAGAATGAAGTTGACAATCTCAAAAATATCCCTACTTCAGCCCTTCTTAAGTTTTATGGACTTGTTACAGAAGACTCTAATACCTTCTTGTTCAAGTTTGATATACTTTGTAGGAGTTATGACTATACCACTAATGCCCATAGGCTTAAGTTATTTCCTACCACCTTGAAAGAAGTTGCATTAAGATGGTTCATGAGCCTAGGTAGAGATATTGTAGAAACTTGGGAGGACATGAAGACTAAGTTCCTTGAGAAATACAAGGAATATTGTAGGGGCAGTGACATGAGAGGAGATGACATTTTCAGGATGCAACAAAAGGAGGATGAGAGCCTGGAGGATTACATTTCAAGGTTTATGTTCTACTTACAGAAATCTCCACACCATACCCTCAATGAAGAATCAAAAAAAAAAAATTCTTAAGAGGAATCAATGACAGTTGCACTGATGCCTTGGAATTGATGGCAAGAGGAGATATCACCCAAGTTCCTTGGGAAGACATCAAGAAAATATGCTAGAACTACTCTAGGGAAGCTTTAAAGAAAGGGAGAGCTTACCAATCCTCTCTAGGTAAGTCATCTACTAGTGGAGTTTCAAGGATGGAGATCACACACTTGCTGGTAGATTTCAAGAAAGATATCATAAACAATCTAGCTACTTAGCTAGATAAATTTAAGGCCAGGAAGAAACAAGAGGAGGTAGAGGCAATGTTGGGAAAGTATTGCCCCCATTGCAAACAAAAGAAGAAAGACTATAGATGCAAGATGGTAGCTAATATTGAAAGCAAGTAGATTCCACCTAAGTTCAAACCAATCCAGATTGAAGAAGATCAAGTCTATTATGTTGCACAAAGGAAGCCTTGGCCTCCAAGACAAGGTGTGCCACCAGATCCACTATCTTATGTCGGGCCATATTTCAATTCCTATTCATCTGGTAACCAATGGTAGCCCCTATATCCATCTAGCTATGGAGGATATCCACCAAATCCTTTGGGTAACCCTCCCAATGCTTAGCCCAATCATCAAAACTCTCCACCCCAGTGGCAGCAACCTCAGGGGAATTGGCAGCCACCTCTATGAAATTGGCAACAAACAAATCAATGGAGGGGAGGATAGCAATGGCCAACCCAGAAAACTAGTTACATGCAGCCACCTTCTCAGCCCTAGCAGCCTACTATAATTCCTCCACCTACTAATTCAAGCTCAAATACACCTAAACCCACTCAGCTACCAGCTCAACCCACACCCAATCCAAATAACAAACCATGACAATAGCCTACATACTCTACTAATTCAAATCAATTCCCTACATATGTTGTGAGTGTAAGTGACATCCACTTGCGTTTAGGAACTAATTTACCATCCCCTTCCAAGCCCATTATCACTGAGCTTCCTATGGAAGAGGAAGAGGAACCTCTGAATGATCCCATTCGGCCAAATGCACTTAAAAATTTTGAACTAGTCCCAGCCAAGCAGACTAAACAAGAACAACCATTTCCTCAGAAATTGGAAGTTGCCAAGAAAAAGAGGATACAACTTTTCACATCCTGGATCAGCTAAAGCATATATGTGTCTAGATCTCTCTATTCCAGGCCATAAAGGATGTCCCAATCTATGGCAATGAAATCAAAGAAGCATGCTTCAAAAAGCCAGGCAGGAAAAAGAAAGACCCAACTACAGTTCATGTGGTGGGATAGTTGGATAACAACATTCTTGGGAAAGTAACTATCCCTAAGTACAATGACCCAGGTAGTCCTATGGTAGCAATTGTTATAAACAAGATCCAAATAAAGAATTCTCTAATTTATTTAGGGGCAACAATAAATGTAATGACTAAGGGCATCCTGCAACAACTAAACATTGCAAGCATGAGATCTACTCCTACTGTCCTGCAGCTTGTTGATAGTTCTACTGTTAAGCAAGATCTTGTGGTAGTTCTAGACTCTTTGGAGTACCCAACAAATTTCATGATTCTTTCTCCTAAAGCTACGCTATGTGGGTATCCCATTATTCTTTGAAGGAAATGGTTAGCAACTACAAATGCATATATTAGATGTCGGTCAGGTGACATGACCATTTTACATGGGAAGAGCACCAAAAATTTTGTTCTTTATCCTCCTGCTCATCCATCTCATGATATGGATGATCCTATATGGCTACATGTTGGTGAAGAGGCTGAGGAAGTTAATTTTGTGGCACATCTTATGATGCTAGGTAGAAGCTATTTTATGCAGCTTTAAGACAAAGATGAAGTATTGGATAACATCATTTAGAATCATTGTGAAGTGGAAGAAACATCATCTTCTCATTCTACTATTCCAGCCAAGACACTTCTGCCTGCTCTTCCTACATCCACTTTTCCTACAGACGTTCTTCCTGCAACCTCTCTTCCTGCAGCCACTCTTCCTATAGCCAGACTTCCTGCAGCAACATGTATGTCCCATACATTGCTGCCATCTGAACTAAAGTTACCATGCATTAATAAAGCAACCATGATAGAGTTAACTACACAAGTGCAGGTGTCAGAAGGAAAGTATTTGAATGTTAACAACAAACTAAGTGAAGAACAACAATTGTTATTGGAAAACTTATTGAGGACCCACTAGCATGCATTTTTGTGGGATTATCATGATATGAAGGGATTGGACCCTAAAATTTGCACACATAGAATTTACATTAGAGATTATTGCACCTTAGTGAGGCAGCCACAAAGAAGAATTAACCCTGCACTGAGAGAAATTGTAAAAGGGGAACTACAAAAATTACTAGATGCAACATTTATCTACCCCATTTCGGATAGACAATGGGTGTCTCCATTAGTGATTATTCCCAAGAAAGGATGGAAATGGCGAGTTTGTGTTGATTATAGGGAACTTAATGTTGCCACCAAAAAGGACCATTTTCCCTTACCTTTCACAGATCAAGTTTTGGACACACTTGCAGGAAAGCAATACTTTTCTTTTCTAGATGGATTCAACGGCTACAACTAGATCCAAATTGCACTAGAGGACTAGGAGAAGACCACTTTTACCTATCCATGGGGGACCTATGCCTACTCAGTACTCCCATTTGGCTTATGCAATGCACCTACAACTTTTTCAGAGGGCAGTCATCAACATATTTTCAGATATCTCTCTTGATTGCATGGAAATGTACATGAATGACTTTACCACCTATGGTGCTGATTTTAATCAAGCATTGGAGAATCTCAAGTGAGTCCTACAGAGATGTGAAGACAAAAATCTATCCTTAAACAGTGAAAAGTGCTTCATGATGATTCAGGAAGGTGTAGTCCTTGGCCACTACATCTCCCACAAAGGAATTCAAGTAGATCCTGCAAAAATTGAGGTGATCACAAATCTGCCCACACCTGCAAAACAAAAGGATGTTAGGAGTTTCTTGGGACATGCATGATATTATAGGCATTTCATCAAGGATTTTAGCAAAATAGCAGCACCATTGTATACTCTTCTCACTAAAGATGTTGAATTCCACTAGACTGAAGGTTGTGACAAGGCATTTTCTGATTTGATGGTAGCCTTGACTCATGCTCCTATACTCAAAGGACCTAATTGGAAGCTTCCTTTCCACATCCATACAAATGCATTAGATTATGCCATAGGAGAAATCTTAGGATAGAAAAAAGGAGCTATTGAAAATGTCATTTATTTTGTCAGCAAAAATTTGCAGGGAGCTAAATTAAACTATACAGTGACAGAGAAAGAAATGCTGGCAATAATCTATGCCCTAAAAAAATTCAGGCATTACATATTAGGTTACCAAATATTTATGCACACTGATCATGTAGCCATTAGGTATCCAATGAATAAACCTCAGATCTCTGGTAGGCTGGAAAGATGGTTATTGTTGATGCAATAGTTTGACATAACCATCATGAGTAAACCAGGGAAGGCTAATGTTGCAGATTTCCTTTCAAGGCTGACTACATCAGGGGATAATCAAGCAATAGATGACTCTTTTTCTGATGAGAATCTATTCTCTATCAGTGTACAAACACCCTAGTATGCTGACATAGCTAATTATTTGGTCATAGGTAGAGTTCCTTCTCACTTCTCCCCAAAAGTGAGAAGGGCACTCATTGAAAAATCTTTTCCTTTCTCATGGATTGTTGGATGTTTTTTTTATACTGGACCAGACCATGTTATGAGGAGATGTGTGAGAGAAGATGAGACATATGACATTTTGCATGCATGCCACACTGAACCATGTGGAGGACATTTTGCAGCCAAAAGGAAAACAATGAATATTTTGAACACATGATATTACTGGCCAACACTCCACAAGGATGCAGGAAGGTATACAAGAAAATGTGACAAATGCCAAAGAATAGGTAGGCCAACCAGATCTAACGAGATGTCACTTTACCCTTAGGTAGTAATCACTCCCTTTGACAAGTGGGAATTGGATTTTGTAAGACCCATTGACCCTCCATCAAATGGTAAGTCTTATATCTTGGTATGCACTGATTATGTAACAAAGTGGGTAGAAGTTAAGGCCATGAAGCATGCAAGAGATAACAAGGTTGCAAAATTTCTTTATGAGGAGATTTTCACAAGGTATGGAGTTCCAAGAGAGATGGTGACTGATCAAGGGGTTCAATTCACATCAACCCTTGTTGCAGCACTAGTCAATGAGTACAACATAAGACACAAAAATTCTACTCCTTATCATCCCTAGGCTAATGGCCAAGTTGAGGTGACCAACAGAGAAATTGAAGCTATTCTGACCAAAACAATAGTTATCCACATAAATGATTGGGAAAATAGATTACCAGAAGCTGTTTGGACCTATAGAACTACCTGGAAAACAACTACAAGCTTCACTCCATTTGATTTGTTGTATGGAAAGACAACCATGATGCCCATTGAATTTGAACATAAGACTCTTAGAACTATAATAGATTTGGGGATGGATATCTTTGAGGTACAAAAAGAGAGAATCATGCAGCTAAATGTTTTGGATGAAATGAGGAGAGAAGCCTTGCATCACATAGAGGTAGTGCGGAATCAGATAATCAAGTGGCATGAAAAATTCATCAAGGACAAGAAATTCCAACTAGGAGATTGGGCCATGCTCTATGACTCAAGGTATCAGGACAATGCAAGAAAACTGTAGACAAGGTGGCTAGGACCATATGAGGTTGCTGAAGTATTCCCTAATAGTGTTGTACAACTAATTACTATTGACCCAGTCATATTTAAGCTACTTGTCAATGGTCATTGCCTAAAATTGTATCACAAGCCAACTTCCAAGGAGGAGTTCCTACAACAATTCACTCAACATGCAGCATCGGAGATTTCTACAGCCGAAGGAAGTGGACCTAGTGTCCCTCCTTATATCTAGTTAAGGTATGTACTTGTCATAATAAAGACTTCCACTTCAATGGGAGTCCACTTCTTCGCCCATCCACCCATCCACCCATCCATCTCCATATTTCTCTCTTCCATCACTTCACTTCATTCCACTCCACCTCACCCCACCTCATCTTCATTAATTGCTCAACTTATTTTCTAAAAAATAAAATGGTACTTTCTCCACCATCTTTGCAACGAATCCTCCACACATTCAGGTATGTGCACATTAATTTCCATATCTTAATTGTCTTTAAGTGCATTCATTTAATTGTTGTACATTAGTATGGACATTCACCATAGCATGCCAATATTCCCTACCCTTGTCAAATCATTATCTCGCATGTGAGGACACATGCCCAAATTTAGGTTGGGGGGGAGGAAAAATATGTGAATATTTTTCCCACATGTCAGTCCATGCTGGTCTACATTAGCAAAATTTAAATTGAGCTGATTTGAAATCTGAATGAGACGATGGCTTGCATGTGTAAGGTGACACCAACCATTGTTGCCATTTCTCTCCATAATAGCTTTCCTTTATTATTCCTTCCTTGCCATTATTGACCCTATCATATCTCAAGTTGTGTTGCAAACAAAATGTAAATTAGAAAGGGAAAATTCAGTCAACATTGACATTGGAAATTTAGCAAGTGTTGCAGGAAGGCAAATTTGGTTTTTAGATGAGAATTGCAAGAAGGAAATCGTAGAGTGTTTGTTTGATTGCAGACAATGGGAGGTGGGTTAATTCGAAATGAACCCATGGTGCATAATGTATTACTGCAGGATGCACACTGCCTAGCCGAATTTAGAAACTATGGGTGGATAGACTACTTCCTGAAGCTAGATGATTTTGATGAAGAAATTGCACTAGAATTCACCCAGACATTTTTTGAAGGGAAGGCCATAGTAAAAGGGATGGAGGTCATGGAAATTGAAGAAAGAAGTGCAAAATTCACAGGGTTTCCTACTGATGGTGAAAATTACCCTGCTTCTAGAGATTCCAAATCAGCTAGGACCGAATTTACAGAGTCGAACGACCCTCCATTGAGCATAGATAAACAAGGTGCGAAGAGAATGTCTCTACCCGAGCCATGGAAGCAGATAATTTTTTATGTCATAAAATATATCACCTGTGAAGGTCGCCAGTCGAATTTGCATTTCGTACACTTCAAGATTTTGAATCACATGAGGCATGGAAGGAGGATGAATGTGTTGAACGTGTATATATCCTTGTTTCAATCATGGCGGCCAAGACTCTGAAAGGTAGGGACAATTCTATTTCCCACCGTTGTCTGATTAAATTGTTAGTTGAGAAGTCTTTGCATGATGTGTCTGGAATGACTTGGGAAGAATTCATAAAAAATGATCAAATTAGACCTAAGCATTTGCAACCTATGGTTTTACCTCAACCTTGTAGGTCTAGCAAGAGATTGAGCATGACTGAAGCCACTCTTGGTGCTTCAACCTCTGGCACAGGCCCTAGTGTAAACCCTCCTATAGTAGAAGAAACCATAGAAATTAGCTCTTGTGGGACAGAGCACTCCGATAAAGAAATTTCTTCCCCCGATTCTGATGATGATGTTCAACTTGGCATCCTAATGCAAACTAGGGAACAAAAGAGAGAGGTAGAAACAAGAAAAGGAAAAGCTAAAAAGTAGTCGGCAGAAAAAGAAATACCAAGCTCTAAGAAGTGGAAGGCTGACATTGTTCATCCTACAGCAAAAGAAAAACATGAGAGCCCTCCTAGGAAATCAAGACTAGCTGGGCTAGCCTTTGGTATGCCTCCACAGGAAAGCCCTAAGTCTCGAGAAATGTCGCAGGGGGACACAGAAGCTCCAATCGGGCAGGTGAATGTCAAGGAAGAGGATATATTTAAGACAACAACAAACATAACATTGGCTGATCTTGCCAACATTGCAGAACAAGTGGAGAACCAAGAGTATGAGGAAAATCAAGATTTCCTACAATAAGAGATCCTACAGCAAGAGATCTTGCAACAAGAGATCCTACAACAAAAGCTAGAACAAGAACAAGAGTAGGAGTCCCTACAACAATAGTAAGAATTGGGAGAACAATCAGTGCCCCTGCAACCAGAATTGATGGGACAGCTTGAATCCTCACAGTTAGTGCCATGTGAAGAGCAAGCATCAATGCTAGGAAAAATGCTGGTAGGAATACATAACCCCCCTAATTTTTCAATGCACAAGGTAGCTATGCATTTATGGAAAGAGATACAAAGAAGGGAAGAAGAATGGAAGGAGGAAAAATGCAGGTTGAAAAAGGAAATTCAAAAGAGAGACGAGGAGATTGAAGAAAAGGATGCAGAAATTGCCACCTTAAAAAAGAAGGTGGATGATATGGCAGCTTTGGTACCACATATTTTAGTGTGCAAGACCCCTCCAAGGGTCTATGCTTTTCATTTGAAGGAGAGATATCTTTCTTTTAGGCTGGTAAGAATTGTCTCAGGTTTGAACCCTTCCAATGAGACTCCTGTTGATTTTTTCAATGCTTATTAGATTGCTTCCCCTAAAATGAAGAATTTGTTGTGTGAGTTTTATTTGCATAATTATGTTGTGACTCAAGACCATGATTGGAATTTGTTGTTGTATGTTGGGGATGTCCAATTAAGGGCATTTATGTCCTGGGTGCAAAACGATATTAGTTGGGGACAAAAAAATGGGGCTTATAAGCAAATGGAATCCAACATCCCCTTGTCCATTAAGGCTGAATCAAGGAATCCAAGGGACATTTTCAAGGAATGGAACATAATGCTTTTCAGACCTAGCTATGGTAATAGGATTATTCCTTGTATAGAAGTAGTTTATAGTGAATATGAGGAAAAAGAAAAAGAAAAAGAGGAAATCGTGAAGAGATACCTCCCACAAAGATGGAATAGCCTAACTGATTATCTCAAGTAGGATAAGCCTCATTCCATCCAGAACTATTCTACAAATCTTAAAATAATTGATAGATATATTCACATTGGAAGGAAAAAAGGGTGATTCTGGCTTTCCTTGACTTTTTAGCCACCCATCCTAATGTGGCCTGCACCGAACTTCAGGTTCTACCAATATGATATTGCTGCAGAGAAATAGAGATGGAGCAAATTGGATAGATTGGGAGGATTCTATGGGACCTTGATTTGTGCACAACACACTCTGATGTAGGATAGTTGTTAGTTGCAAATTTTAGAGCATTGAACAAGCAAAAGAATAACCCTTCCCCTGCTAGAGGACCAGCAAAACCTTAGGTTGGGGGGAGTGATGATTCTAGTTTATGGTCTAATTTTGGGTAGAATTTATGATTTAGTTGTTGAATTTATCATGGATTTTGATGTTAAGTATTGATACTTTTATGATATTTCCTCAAACTATAGACATTGGGCCTAATCCTATTTTTGCAAACCTTTAATGATAATGGCATGTTATATGGACTATCTATATTAATCCAGCATGTGGTTAATGAATATTCTTTAAGGTAGTTATAGATATGCAATTATTGTGTGTACTAACATTTCCATGCAGATATAATTTCAGGATGCTAAATTGAGAAAGACACCACCAGTTGGGCATGCACCATAACGTCCAGCAAGAGAATCGTTCAAAGGTCAAAGGAGGTCAATGACAAGAGATTCCCCATGCAAATCAAATGTAACTACCTTGTAGTGGTCTTTATTGATGTTAAGCAAATGTGCACGTTAGTGTAGTGCTAAATCTACGTGTGGACATGCATGTATGACCGGATTCCATGCATGTGTAACCGCTGCTCCACTTTCTCTATTTTCCCTAAATGGTGTCCTCCCAGTTCGTGGAGTTGACCGCCCTGCTTAGTTGATAGTATAAATAAGGATCAGATGCTTCTTCTCTGGAGGTTGCGCGATCTGATATTGTACTTGCATTCTTAAATTTTTCAACAATACAGTTATGCTACTATTTTGTACTCATGAATTCTAGTGAATAAAATGAAGTTCTAAGTTTGAGCATTTTAGTTCTCATTAGTTTTTAGAGGATACTTATCCAAGGGGGCCCACTTGGTGAGTAATCTATTTTTTAGTTTAGCATTAGTTTAGTATTACTTTATGTTCAGTAATTAGTTAAGAATATAGCATCGACTATTCCTGCAACCACTAGAATTCCACTTTGTGACTGTTCTTGTAGCCAAAGTAGATAGAGTAGTGTCTTGTTTGTTTGCTCAGATTTTCATTTTTTTCATGCATTTCAGCTTAGTGTAGTTGTTGGTTGATGTTCAATATTTATGTTATTCCTTTCCAAGAAATTTACTTTCAGCATTGTGTCTTTCTTAGTTGTAGAATGAAAATGGCTACTTTGGGTTCCTAGTGCACATATTGTGCTAACCCATTTCAAGTTCACATCCTTGGGTTGACAAGTCAAATGCACCTTCATGATGATTGAAATAGCTATTCAGGTTAGATGTCCAATCTCTGAATCACGGCCGTAAAGGCCTAGTTAAATCATTGTAGAAAGTCGACACCTTCTCCCCTAATAGGGTTGCATTGAGCACAAGAGAAAGCAACCTCAGATTAGGAAAAGCATATGTTAGTGGTTTAAGCAATGTTGATGACCTAAGGCATGAGGCTTGCAAGACAATTTTGGAAGATATTTATTTTATTGAAACCAAGGAATTCAAAGACTTTGTATGCAAAGCTAATGCTCAAGAATATGCTAAAAATGTTGCAAAGGAGAGGAGTTTGCATTCAGAACTTCCGAACAAGGTTGTGCAAGCTAATGTGAGGAAGGTGATGAGGAAACAATTCCAGAATATCACACTTGAATAAGGTAGAGCATTAGTGCATAAAAGTGGGGTATTATTGTCGACTGAATGGGATATTATACATGTAATTGTTTTGGACACAATAAGAAGGAATGAAAAACCCTTGTGTCAAATAGAGGAAGAAGCCAAATTGGTATTGCAGGGGTCAGATTTCAGTGAAGAATGGGATGCCTTGGCCCTCTAGTCATTATGTTTGGGGTCAAGGAAGCCAAAATTTGTAGAACCAACCGACTTCAAGGTGCAATTGATCATCAAAAGATTCTTTGACAATCTAGCACTTGAAGCAGCAGAAATGGCAATTAATGTTTCCAAATTCATTAAGGCAACAGTGGAGAATGTACCTATAGAGAGAGACTTGTATAGAAGCAAGCATAATGAAATCAGTGATGAATATAACAATAGCCAACAAAGGATTGTTGAGCTAGAAACAGAATTGGTATTGTATAAGCAACAATTAGAAACATTAAGGATCCAGGTCCCATCAAGTTCAAGTTATGTAGCACCTACTTCCCCAATTGCATATCCTCAATCTCCTCATCCTCCACTAGAGTAGTCATTAGAAGTAATGCCATATAATTTGGGTTAAGGAGCCAATTGCAGTTAAGGAGCCAAGCACATTAGGTGCAGCTCCATCAAATGATCCCACAAAGGAGCAATTATTGTTTCAAGTTGAAGTATATAATAAATTTACATAGGTTCAGGATACCATGTATGAGAATAATTCAAAGATTGTGTATACAATTTTGAAACATGTGAATAAGAAGATTCAAAGCCAGATAAATAGTATTCATTCAAATTATTCTTTAATGTTGCAAGCAATAAAATTATCTCAGAGAGAAAAGGATTTGGCTACCCCTATCATGGACAGATGGATCCCCAAGGTTGATAATTTAAATCTTATAGCATTTGGGTCAACACATCAGAAGGATAAGTATCCAAAGATTGGCCCAACATATAAATTTTTTAATGAAGTTAAAGAACAAAATTTTCAAGGGTATGCTGCTCCTTTGGAAGTAAAAATAAGAGAATTAAAGTCAAAATTTGATGAAGCGGAATTGGTATTGTTACCTAATATTCAACACACATATGATGAGGTAAAGCCTCTATAGGTATGGAAAGATTAATTGGATACAACTATTGCTGCCCTAACATCCCTTATATGTGAAAATGTTAATATTGGTGTATTGAAAAATACTCTTGAGAACTTATCTTTCACCATTACTTTCCTAGAGGAATATGACAAAGAAGCCAATTTAGTAATGGATAAACATGCTCCTTACAAAAAGAATATGGATAAACTCTTGGGTTTTCAATGGCCTTCTAGAGTAGAATATGAATTGTGGAAGAAGGATTTCATTGATGAGTTGGAATTGTATGCACAAGGATGGAGAATACATATACATGGTCAAGTATAATGTAGGTCTGGCCTTGGAAATTGTAATGTATAAAATATATGTTTCTCCTAATTTAAATATGATAGGTAAATGTTGACTATTGGTGACTTGGATGAGTGTTGGTTGCTGATATGGATATTGATCCACGTTTTTCTTTCCTTCTACACGCTTTTTGTCTTTTGTTGAAGAGAATGATAAAGATGCTCCAATGGTATGAAGACCACTCTCTTCAACAAACTACCTTTTGGAAGGAATGAGAATCTCCACTGATTGAAATGCAACCTTTGTCTCATATGAGAATACTATTTTAGTCTGTTTTAACCATTCCTCATGGAATGACCGGTTTAAGTTGTTAAATGAAAATGCAACAAGTGTACTATTGGCCTGAAGCTTGTTTTACTCCCTTGTTTCTAATAAAAGGGAATTTGGGGCCATTAGTGTGGGTCTCTTTTTGAATTCTAGATCTAAGAAATGAAAATGTATGACACAGAGAAAATACATTTTGAGTCTGTATGTTAGGTTTTGAGTCAAGCAAGCAAGTTTTGTAAATTGTATGGTTTTCAAGCATGTCTAAATGAAAAATGCAAATATTTTGAGTCTATTGTCTCTCTATTTGTTATATTTCATATGAATTATTAATGAAAACCCGATCAATGATTTTTCATTAATGTTCATTGTTGCTTTGCAATGAATTATGTTTTAATTCTAGCTCTGATTTAATGAATCAGTTAAAATACCTTAGTTAAAACATGAGTTCATATGAATGTTATGTGGATTTTGATAAGTAGTCATAGAATCTGAGCATTTAGTACATGTATTGTAATGCAATTACACAAAGACCATGGTTGTTTGAAATTAAATTCACCTTATAGTTCAATTTGTTGTGATTTGACTCCTTGCCCTAAGATAAGACACTGATCTGATAAGTGTTAGTGCATTTTTCATGGTTCTGGTTGTTTCAATTTGAGAACAAGATTTATAAACAAATTTACAATCAATTTATTTTTTGTGTAGTTGGTATTTTGTGGTATTCTCATCTTTAGGTGTTTAATCTTCTTTAAGGAATTGCCAGTTTCTTGAAGGATTTCATCTATTTAGCATTTCGGTGAGAATATATTTGTTTATTATGCAATGTGTGATATAATTGTTTAGAAGATTGTAGGATATGCATTGTGGGATTACCCTCCTAGGTTTTGCAGATTCCAAAGTGTAGGAGGGAAGAATTCTAGCTTCCTCTAATTTTTTGACCAATCACGTCATGAGTACTCAAGAATTGAATCTAGAAAATTCATAGATGCTCGATGAGATTTCTTGGTTCTTAAAAACAACCAACACAAGTGCCATAAACATATCAAACAATCCAGTGATGCACTCCAAAACAAAGCACATATTTATTATCACTTCATAAGAGAGAAGGTTGCAAACAAGGAGGTCAGCATGGAGTATGTTCCAACCAAAGAACAGGTAGCTGACATCTTCACCAATCCTATTCCCAAGGAACTATTTGAATATCTAAAGTAGAAGTTGGGATTCATTGCTCCCAGATCACATCACTAGACACTAGTGATAGGGCATGAGTCCAAGGTGATATTCATTTATACCTATCATCCCTAGAAATTGAAAGTATAGATCAAGTCAGATAACAATGGTTTTACAAATTTCTAACGACTTGATGGTTGCATGATCAAAAATTCCCACTTTCTTTTTGGATTGCTTGTTAAAGGGGGAGTATATATTCAGGGGGAGTCTACCCTTTTCCATTGATGTCAAAGGGGGATATTGGTATCAAATAAATAAAATGTGATGCAAATTCTCGAAACAGGAGCATGGTGAGCATGGTGAGCATGGTAGAGATGCATTTCTAAGGAGGAGTCTAGTTCAATTAATATAGAGCTTCAATGTTACAATTTTTCAATTGGTATTAGACCATTTTGTCAATTGGCATGAGCATTTAGTTTTTCCATCAATGAAAAAGGGGGAGATTGTTAGCACATTATTGTCATTAATGTTAAAAGGGGATCAGGTGTGAGTGATCCTATATGAAGGGTTTGTTTTCATTGATTTCTAATGTAGGAAAAGGTATGTTATGTATCTAGTTTTCGAAGTAGGAGTGTGAGTTGCAAAAGTTAAACAAAATGTTGCATTGTTGTCATGTGACTTTGTCATGATGCTACAGATAATTCTTCTATTATTCAAAAGTGAAATAAAAGGCCATATCTAACATGGGTTTCGTGAGAGCTTCTCATAAACATATACTACAGGTCTAGAAGCTAAAGGTTATGCTCTAAATTGATAGATTTGTGCTCTCAGCCTAAATTAGGCTTTACCAGTTAAACCCTAGGGTTGCGGTCATGGCGCATCAACAATATTTATATTTTATTGTTGACTACTTGTTGGAGGTTGCAGGTTGCATAAGTTATAACTTATGCCTTTAACCTTGTTCAATGACCAGCCCCATTACCTAGTCATCCAGTTGATGTTGTTGATATGTTCCTTTGGAGATCAAACGGTGTGCATTTAAAGTTTGTAGATCCAACAGTTATCACTAGATCTCATGCATCATGTAAATCTCTTTGAAGTTAGCTTGTAGTTCAATGATATGCAATGAAGACACATCAATGGCCATGATCAAGTTGATCAGACAGTGCTCGCCAGCCTGTTGTGCTTGTGGTGGGTCCCGATTGAGCCTCATGGGGAAGTGAGGAACAATCATGATCAAACTAGCCTTGATTGGATGGTGCATAATGATGGATGACAGTACCTTGGTGGGACCTATGACATGTGGTAGCATATTTCCCCATCACTTCACATCACTATTGTGAAGCGAAGTGATTGAGTTTTTTTGGAAATGAGTGATGCACTTCAGGAGTTAGTGGTTTATGACATTAGTAGGAATAGGTGTCCAATTGTTATTGCATCATTGGGTGTTAGTACATCGCGCTTACAAATTCTTGAGACATGAAGACTTTAGGGATGGGTGATGAGTATAATGAGGTAGTGGAGTATGACATCAATGGATGACACATGGCATTAGCTCACCTGCCCATGAAGATTATGTGGGCTCATTATCAGAGCTAACGGGATAGTGGGGGATGATGCAAATTAGACGAGAGTTGATCTAATGGTGATCGTTGTGTCTTGATACATCACGGAAATAAATGGTGGTGTTCATAGAAAAATAGTGATACACGATGGCCTTGGTTCTTGAGGAAAAGAGATCTATGGTGCATGATTAAAAGGTGTGCGATCAGATGGTGATCACTGAACATATTCACATCACAGATATAAAAGGAAAAGCCATAATTAATGTCACAATGCATGATGGTCATGAAGGTTAAGATCAATGGAGGATATTTAAAGAGCATTTATCAGATGATACATTTTAAAGGTAAGATAGTGAATATAGAACGTAATATCATGGCACAAAGGCAGATGATTGATGACTCAAATTTAAACATGAATCTCATGAATGGCTAAGTCAGTGTAAATAGGGTTTCACCTATGAACCGATATGGAGGTAAGAATTTAATGTTCTACCTACATCAACGATAAATGTAATGCAATTTGATGCACAAAGCAGCGATACAGATGGCTACAAAAGCAAGGATCGAGATTAGATCAAATGATTATATGGAAGCATTAATTGCATATCCGATCCTAGGGTTTGAAAAAGAAGGAATGAGAGAAAATTCTTTGCACCAGAATTAAATATTGTGTGGCTCGATACATGAGAATGATAGTGGATATCCTAGAACCCTAACGGAGAATTAGATCATGGTGGAGGATCCCAAGGTAATCATCATCAGTCAGCAACTACACAAAACATAGGATGATGATATTTTGTAATGTAAGGGGTAACAAAAATGGAAGAGAGTGTACAGTGAAATAGGTAATTCCAAGCTCCTAAGACGGATAGAGTATACACTAAAATGAAAAGGAGAGTTGTAGAAGGGTATGTTGGTGCATTGAGGTGGACCCAAAATGTACTAAAGAAGAAGGAGAAGAAAAAAACTAAACCAGTGGAGTGTGGAGGAGAGAAGAGAGTTGCAGTGGCAGCAACACATAGTTGAGCAATTATAGAGTAAGTTGTGACATTGATTTGAGGTCCTTGGGAACATATTTTAATCATATTTTATGTTGTAAATCTGATTGGTTTGTGCCATTAGATAACTAAGTCGGTGCTCAGTTCAGGGGATTGGTGTCTCCTTAGATTTGGTACCCTTAAACCTTGTAACAGAACATTATTTCTTGTGAGACTAGATTAGGACAGTAGATCTTAGCAACATTTCTCACCGTGGTTTTTCCCATCTTGGGTTTTCCATGTATATTTTATGTTATGTGATGCTTGATTGTGTGCTTGTTTATGTTTTGTAATTCACATTTCAATCTGCACACTAAGTGTCTTAGAAGTTATTCTACTCAAAATTTTAAAGGGTTTAATTTTTGTATCTATTGATTCACCCCCCCTCTCAGTAGATGGTTGTGTTCTAACAAATCTATACATAAAAATATTCTATACAATCATGATATAATACAGTAACAAAAATGTATCTAGCCACCAAGGGCATGGCTCCTAGATCCCTCTTGTGTTGGAGGTGGAAGAGGAGGCTATTGGATAGAGGCATACGAATGTGATTAGTATGATCAGGACATGGACATGCTACATGACTAAAGTCCTTGTAGCTCCCTGTACAACTCCCCCACCTACTCTCTAAGGGATGCAATGTACTTTGTGAGTGTTTCCTCTCACTATCATGTTGTTTCCAATTCATCTCTTAGTTGTTGCACTTGAGGATGTTGGAGATTAGTGGGTTTTTTCCTCATATCCTCCTACTACCTTCTAGGGTCATTGACCTAGCTCTATAGAGCATCATGTGCATGCTCAACACTCTTGGATCATGTCACAACCTAGTCTCTCTTAGTGAGTGCACAAAGGAGCTATACACCCCTATAATCTTGTTGACCACTCATCACTAATAGATTCATGGCACACTGCACTAGCTCCACCTTGCTCTCCTTGTAGGAAATCCTTATATGTACTACAAGATAGAATAGTTGGGTGCAACACCTTGTTGTGGGTGGCCTACAGGCATTGAGGACTGACCCTAAAATTTGGATAGTTGGGACCACCTCTAAGATGCATCAATTGAAGAAGTCAAGCCATATGTGAACACTACAACCATAGAGAAAGTGAACAATATTAGTATCACATCATCAAAGTATATATGTATATATGAGAGCATGTAACAAAAATATATATATATATACCAAACCAAATTCATACCTTGGTCCCCAACCTACCAGTGGAGATTTGGGGCTAGAGCACTACTACTAAAATCGGTACTCGACCTTGTAGCAACTATAGAAGGTGGCACAACTAGGTGAATGCCAGATGGTGTGATTGAGACTATAGGAGCACGCACTATTTATGCTATGAACTATTGCCACGTCGATCTCTCCTCTGCTCTACCCACTATTGCCTCGTCCTCCTCTCTACTACTCATGGCTGCCTCACCCCTAAAACCCTAAGCACCAACATATCCCATAGAGGCATCTATTGGTAAAATTAGAGTAGGACATGCTATCCACCAGTTGGAAAAGCAAACTAAAACATTGATTTCATCAATCACTAGGGCCTCTAGAAGGTCCTCATCCTCACCATCATCAACATTGAGTGCAATGTTGATGATGGTGGGATAAGGATGGTCCCCTACTCTAGTTGTGTTGTGATGTAACCATATATACATATGTATAGCTACTAGTATGGCTTGCACCTATCTAAACTATCATACAACCTAATGCTAATAGTATGGTATAATGATATGATTAGACCACTCGACTATGAGTATCTCATTGCATCCTTCATATCTTCCTCCTATCTGATGGATAGATCCCTATGCACCTATATGGCCTCCAACAAATTCCACTACTCCTCAAACTATAAAAAAAATCCCACAAAAATTGAAGGTCTTCAAAGCACTAGTCATGCAACAATGGGTACAGTGGGCACAAGGGTCACCCTACCCTAAGCCTTGAGGATACCCAACTAACTATGTGTAGATGATGTAATCAAATTCCCACACCTATAGAAGCATGCAAGCGATGATGCCATGGTAGTCATAATGCACATAGTGTTTGAGGTCATGATATAGGTGAGAAAGCATTCTTTTACCCCATGCATAGACAATCCTCCTCTCCATCACTCTAACAATGGATGAGGCCTCATGAAGGTGGCAACCTCACCTATCAATAGCAATGTACAGTTCCACCATCATGATAATGATGTGATGTACTGTTGGGAGTAGGATGCAACCCTGCTCTAACCACCTCATATAAATGTGACCAATGGTGTCCTTAGGAATTGTACAACCAATGCAATATTATTGTGTCACTTGTACATCCTAGGCTAAGCACCCCTCATCATAATCCACCCACTCTCCTCAAATGGGAAGTCAAAGGATTTGGTAGACATCCCCAAGTGTGACAATCATGTCCCCTATTGAGAGATGAAACAATGAGGTGTCCACATCTTACCTCTCCATCAACGCCATTAACATTGATGCATGGAACCAGATCTCCAACATGTTGTATACCCACTACAACCCAACTCGTTGTAGCAAACCATAAACATCAGTAGCGATCTCCTAGTTGCAAATCCTTAACAACATCAAAATGGAACCTCTCTTGTGCTTGTAGATCTTAGGAAACTCTTGCAAGAGCATAAAAAACCATGTCAGGAAATCCATCTCTACATCTCTACTCTACATCATCTAAAAATTTATTTCTATCTCTGAGACAATCGTGCACCGCACAAACATCTACGTGGTACATTGATATTTGAGGCCTAATTGACCAATAACAACATGTAGGTCAGAAAAAAACATAGTCGATGGACACTAATGTGCTAGCTAGATGCCAACATGCCCATTGGACATCATTGCGTCGACTATATGCTTGTGTTGCTCACAATATTTGAAATACTAAAAAACACCCAAAAATGAAAGGCTAGGGGGAAATTTCCTCATACTTCATCTAATGGCTCACACCTTTCCATGTCAGGCAACATTTCCTCGATCCTGGGAAGTTAGAAGTCTCATCCATGAGGAATTTTTCTAAAAACCCTCTCGAAAAGTCAATAAAATCTCCATAGTGAATAGTGAAAATAACCTTCCATGGGCCCACATTGGGCATTTATAGGCCATTTTTTTCCCATTTTTCATGATGAAATTTCCCTTTCTTACCTTCCTATTTTCACCTACTTGGCTAAGGGGAAAAATAGGAGGGGGCATATAGTCACTTCATCAAAAAAAAAATCTAATTCACCCAAAATTTTCTTAAGAATTCTTCTCACCACGGTAGTTTCCTTCATTTTTTAAATTGATGCATTTTTGAGTTTTGTAGAACCGGATTTCACATCAAATGTTGTAGTTTCTCACCAAGCTCAAATTCTAGGGGCATCATCAATATCTGCTTGCTCGACCTCTATAGCCTCTACAATATCCTTTTTTGTAAAATTGTCAAAAATTCAAAGCTAACACTTATGTCTTTATAGCTACTTTAATGTAGCTAATTTTTTGCAAAAGTTAGCTCACTAAAGTGGGGGCAAAAGGTAGTGTCATAAAATTGTACCTTGTGGAAATTTCACACTTACACATTTAGGCCCGCTACATTTATGACAAAAACCTTTAAGTTGGAATTTTATGATTTTGACCTCATAGGTGACAACGATGAAGCACTAGTAGCCCAAATTCCCTACTTGTATAAACTTTTGCGTAAGACACTTGCATGACACATAGAAATCTTTGAGACGTGCTAGCACCCCCAAAAAATTTGAGAATAAAATGTGAATATTTTTCATCCCATGCCTATGACATATGTCATAGCGGTAAGGATGCATGTGTAACAACTCTTCTCACCCATGCAACCTCACAAAACTCTATTTTCACTCTCATTTTCACATCTTCTTCTATCTTTCTTGTTATTCTTGCTCTCTCTCACTCTCAGGGTGAAGCTCTACTAGATTTTTCTCTCAATAAATAGTCAAAGCCTCTCTTGCATGCTACTACATTACATCTATCAATCCAAGAGGGGAGCCACAAGATATTGGTAATGCTCTC
The DNA here is from genome assembly GCA_007258455.2 of Sequoia sempervirens. Lineage (NCBI taxonomy): Eukaryota > Viridiplantae > Streptophyta > Pinopsida > Cupressales > Cupressaceae > Sequoia > Sequoia sempervirens. The sequence goes on from VDFB02364237.1 coordinate 20,229, forward strand.
TTGTTATCTTATCTCATCTATTTGATCTTGTTTATTTAATCTCATATATTTTATTAATGATAAGGATTCTCCTCCTTGTGGGGTTTATTTCTATCACATGTATTTTACATCCATGATAGGGATTCTCCTTCTTTGTGGGGTTTGTTTCTATCACACATCTTTTACTTTATGCATTTTATCTATCTCGATCCTATCTATCTATTCATGGAGGTGGAAACAACAAAATGAGGGTTTGACTAATGAAAGCCCTGAAACATCCCCCAACATTTTTCTCATTCTATTTGTGTGCAGATGTATAGCTTTGGAAAACATTGATTTTTAGATTCTAGGCTATTTCTCTTTGTTTTCTCAGAGATGATAGCATGGGGCACAAATGTCCCACAACATGCTATTGTTCATGGCAAAAATCCAATCCTATTGAGGGTAAAATTTGTAGTTTTTAAACTTTCTATTTCTATAGACCAGAGTTTTTAATTCATTTATTCATTCCTGTAGTTAAGTGATTTCATTATTCTCATCATTTCCAACTTAGCATTAGTTTAGTTAAATTATATAAATATTCTTCATTCTTTATCCCATCACTTGAGCTTTAATCTTTGAGGTAATTGAATTCTATTTTCTCCTTGAGACCTCATTGTCTTGAGGGTATAAAATCCCCTCCTTTACACATTCATACCACAACACACTGATTTACATGGGGAAAATACATTAAGAAGAAAAACACCACTCTCCAAAAGCCACCCAACATATTATTCAAAAATAAAAAGAATTAAAATATACTTATGGAGCAATATTTTTCAAGAGTACCACCAACCAAAGATCCAAAGGCATACTAGCATCTAAAAGACTAACACACAACCTCCATCTCAAGTATATAATATAGAGGAGATACAATACATGAAACCATCAAACAATATTTATAAAACCATGAGCTAAAACCACCCAAAAAGTGGCATCCATCTTATCTCTAATCAAATATTCCCTATGATGTGTCAAAACACACACCAACACATGTAACTCCCCCTTACAAAATTTTGTGTGTCCAACATGTTTTCACATTTTCCAATTTGGGAGACCCAACTTTCGAAGGCCATAACTTTTGATTGAAGAGTATGATCAGCAAACCGTTTGAATTGTTGGAAAGATCGTCAATTTCTCTATCAATTTATTACCTTCTTCACTAGTGAAGACCTCTTTCAAGCCAAAAAATAGCCTCTATGTACCTCAAAATTTAATATCTTGAAATCTAGACATGATCTTGGGTCAAAACTTCACCAATATGTTTATTTGTCCATTTTGTAGCTTTGGGAAAATTTTGAGCCCATTCATGCTCAAATGTCAACTTAATATAAATAGTAAAATTTTGTAATTATAATGTTGAGACACATTTTTACAAACACTTGTATTCTATGTTTATTCTATGCACTTTCCTTATGTGTGTTTTCTTTTGTGTGTGATTGTATATTTAATTTTTTGGTATTGTGATGTTTGGATACTTATGTGGTGCAAAGGTTAGGAGGAATGCAGTCCTACCTTGGGTCTATGTTAATAGAAATGCATACAACGTCACATGAAGAGAGATTTCATAGCATATGATGCGAGTAGTAATTCATGTGGATGTATGTGGTTTTGAATTTTTTTTGCTATGTCAAACCTTTTAAGGTTGAAATAACTTATGGTTTTTGTTGATAGTCAATTGGATTGTTCATGTACTTTATCGTATGCATGTTAGATGTTTGAAAGTATAAGTTATAAATATTAGTTATCTTGAAATTATTATGCATATTCACCTTGAATGATGAATGGGGAGGAAAGGGAAATCCTCATGGTGGGTTCAAACCCTTCCTTGATCAATAATATAAGAAAGGGATCTTGGAGGATTGTCTTGTAAATTGAGCTTGGAGTTATTAATATGTTATTATGATGTACATTATTTTTAGACCACTTATATATGTGTGGTTGGTCTCATGACCTAATATATTATTTTCATAGATGGGGTTTTTAGTTTTAAACCCTTGTATATCTCATTTATGAAATGATGGCATCTCCATTATTAAGTACTAGATGTGTGTTTGTGGGAACCTCATATTATTACAATATACTTGAGATGTATTTATTAATGTACTTACTATACTACTTGAGTGATAGTTATATATATTGTGTAGATTCTTCATGGATATCACTTGCATGAATTACATATCATTGTAATATTGTATTATGGAAGTTAATGAAAGTTGTTAGAATGTTAAATTTTACCATTTTGTTAGAATTCAAATTTTTATCTTCGTTAATTTTATTTTTTTTGACAAAAGTGGACAAGCAACTATAATATATTAATTTATATAAATATATATACATAATCCTGGTTCAGAGGGCATACCGGCAAGGAAGAACCAGGAAGAAAACCTTCGGTTATAGCCCAAAAGATACAAAAATTTGATTCAAGTTATTATAATCAATTACAAAAATTATCCCACATGTAGGGAATCGATAATCAAATTTTCAAAAAAAACTAGCTATAGTACCGCCACCTTAACCCAACTGAAAACCCAATACATAATTGATACAAAATGATGCATGATTTTCAAACATGTGCATGCCAAGCCTCTACCAAAAAAGTTGTATCAAAAACAATTTAACTACCCAGATTTTTAGCTACTCTTCTATTTGCTCTGCATAGGTTGAATTCTTGTCCTGCACTGTAACTTGCTCATCTTGAAGCTCAGTTTTAATGGGAAGAGGCATCTCTCTTGCAAAAAATTCATAACCAGTGAAAGGAATTGCTTCGTCTTCTGATTGAGCCATGACTTCTACTCGGCTACTTGCCTTTAAATCTTGGTGCAGAGATTTGGAGTGCTTCGTACATGGGTAATCATGAGATTCTCTAAACACTTGGGCATCTGACTCAATATGCATTTTTTCTTTTTTTCAGAAAAATGGCTTAAGGGAAATTTCTACACATGATCCTGAAGGAAGGAAATGGCATAAAATTTTTCTCTTATTTCAAACTCTAGAGACATAGATTCTCTTGTCATGTTTCTTTAGAGCAGATATCAGAACATAATCATTTCGAAATTGAAGACCCAATCCATAGCTTCGAATATTTCTTCAAACCTAGATCTTTTCTTTACATACTCACGAGGGAATAAACCTCTAATGTACCCCTCCCCAATGAACAAATTATATTTTTTCACAAGAGACAACAAATCATTCTTATCAATGAAATGAGAGTTTACAAATTTTACTACAATTAACTCTAATTCCCTCAATGATTTAAGTAAATCCATAGCATTTGATAAGAATATTGATAGCACTTGAGAAGGGAATAATAAATTTCAAGCTCTCGGGCTGGTGATCTCCATTCCTAGCACCGACCATACAACATCCTCCTCATGCATGCAATCCATCTTAAAAATGAGGCTTAAATCCTCCTGAGAAAGGCTATCTTTGAACGGCCTTTCCCAAGATTGAACAGGGCAATTAATTCTTAAATTCCAAGGGTGGAAAGCCATGTCTCCACTATATCTTCACTAGTTACTCAATTCAGAATTAGCTACTCGGCGACACTCACAAAAGATTCTTGAAACATAATAGTGAAAATGGATGATAAAATGCAGTTTTTAAAACCCAAAGAACCCTTCGCACAATTTTCGGTGGTAATAATGGCAACTGTGTCATATGGATAAAGATTAACAAGGAAAAATCCATTAAGATATACCAGATCATGCGAAAAGGATTAAATTTTCTGTAGAAGATTAATGTGAGGTACCACCACACATGAAAGGTGCCTTAAAATACCATCATGAGACTCTCCAGCATTCACCAAAGAAGTGGCAAATTTAATTGTGGCCAAAGTTGGCATATACAGCCTCCAGCATCTTAAGAAATTTTATGGTTTAAATTTGAATTTGTTACAAAGTGAAAGATGAATTCCAAGAATCAAAGATTTATATTCCATAACATTATTGGTACATTAAAAATTAAATTTAAAAGGAAATTTAAATATCTTTTGATCAAGTGATACCAATACCACCCCAACACCAAATACTTCCCCATAATATCTCCCATCAAAGGACATTTTCCATACTTTCAAGGTCATAGGTGTATTCTAACTTAAAATTTCCTATAATTTAATTCACATTTGTCAAGATAATATATCTCCTTTATTTTATTGGCAAAATCCTCAATTGCATATTGCATCCTCTTAAAATAAATAAACTTTACTTTCTTTCAATCCATGAGGTTAGTGACAATATAGATTTGGATACTTCCCCCTATTGTAGCTAACCAATTTTGTCACCCCTCCACATCCATCACTAAACCTTCCCCTTATGTCATAAAATTTTGAGCTCCAGGGATATGTTCTCTAGGGATATGTTCTAAAGAAAGGGTAGTTGGTATTGAATACATTCTAGGGGAATTTGGTGGTTTTTGAAACCAAGATTTATGATCTCTATCATACGTATCATTTTATTCTATATCTCTCCCTCATTCATATCTTGAAAAAAAAAATATTAACCTTCAGCTATAAGATGATGTACTCTACTAGATGTGCTATCTCTCTAGTCATCTCTAGAGGATCTTTAGGTATACCTCAAATTTTATCACTTCATCTAATATTTCTCTTACTTTCAAGCTCTACGACAAGCGTTTCCTTAGGATTATTTTTAATCATAGACATGTCATCCTCCATTTTATATTTAATTCAACAAGATCTTTAAGAGAGTGAATTTTTAATTTTATATAAGAATGTTAGTGTCAACACATAATTCCCTCAATTACTAAACACTCTCAATTAAAAAATAATGGTGCATAACTTCTCATGAATATAATTTATCAAAAAATTAATCTTAAAAATAAATAATTACTCATGTAGTCAAGAGACTTTGTAATTTCATTTATTTAAACTTCAAAAATAACTAATTTAGTTTACACAAGTTGATGAGTAACAACTCAATACCAACAATGTATACAAGCTAGCTTCAATGCGAAAATCAAAAATATGAATAAAATTCATAAAGTATTACAATGAAAACTTGAGATTCATTACTCCCTAATAATGGAACCATATTAAAAAAATTCCTATTTTATACTATTATCTATTGAAAAAATTACCTTAGATTGGTGAAAATTATGAGAATTATTAGAATTAACAATAAATAATATAAAATGGCAACCGTTGAAGAGGTATCCATTGGAGAGAAGTCTGGTTTGGTGGCGAGCTTAAGGGATTTGAATTTGAACTCAAGCCTAGGGAATAATGGCAGTTGGCAGTTTGGGCAAGCTATAGATTTGGGATATTTTGATACTATAGTTGGCAAGACAAGATCGTGTGGTGAAGATAAGCTGTTGATCCTTGGTGGCGATTCTAGGAAGGATGGGTTGTGCGGTGTGGATGTGGTAAAATTTGTTTTTCGGATGAGAAGTGTGTGGGTGAGACACTCAAGGTGTCTTGTGATGATTGTCCCTCGAAGGAGTTGGTTCCTAAGATCTAAGGGGATAAAGTGGTCGATGGTTTTGAAGAGCGGGTCCCATAAGGGGAATCTTGTGTGGCTAATACAAGTATTCCATGGATTAAGCTTGCTCCTATGGGAGAGATTCAGTCGGCAGAGAAGTCTTCTATGCTGGGTTAGAAATGATCTAACCTTTTTTCCTCTAAGCTTAAAGGAAAAGGAGTCACTTCTGATTCTGTGTCCTCTACTAACAAGGAAGGTGTTTTTTCCTTCTTTGTTCTAGACTCTCTTATTGACAAGAATATTTCTAAAATGGATTTCTCCCTGGTTGGAAAGGTTTTAGGTCCTCGACCTAATATTGAGGAGGTTCGCACCTAGGTCTGTAAGAAGTGGGCTTTAAAAGGTCAAGTGGAAGTTGCAGCCATGGCTAAAGGTTTTTATTCCTTTTCCTTCTTTTGTGATGAAGACCTGAGAGATGTGTTTGCAAAAGGACCTTGGTCATTTGGGCATCTCTCTTTGGTTCTTCTTCCTTAGGAACCTGGGATGGATTTGTCCAAATGTCTCTCTAGTTCTACTCCTATGTGGGTAAAACTATTGAATCTGCTGTTAGAATATTGGGATGAAGAAGTTTCAATGCGGTTGTTAATTCTTTTGGAATGTTTGTCTCTATTAATGAGGCCACTCATTCTAGGAAGCGATTAGTTGCAGCCAGGTTTTGTGTCATGATTGAACAAGATGATGTGTTGCCTGAGTTCTTTTTAAATCCAAGGTTGGGTCATGGAAGCAACAGATTATTTTTGAAAATATCGCTTTTGCTTGCTTCAAATGTAAGAAGAAAAGGCACTAGACTAAGGATTTCCCTATGTGTAGTGTCCCACCTAAGGCTTCTAAACAAACCAAGGTTTGGAAGATTAAGGAACCTAAAGAGAACCAAGATGAATCTCATGCTAGTAATGGTATGGAGGGTGAGGCTAATATTGAAAATCTTCTTGCTCCTCCTAATGAGTTAGGCAAGGATCCTGTAAATTCTGTGGAAGTGGTTACGGGTCATTCTTTAACCTAGGATGTGGATCATGTCTCAAATACTTTGTGCTCCCCAAAAAGGGTTGTGTTGGAGCCAACTGTTGTACTGCCTTCTCCTTAGCCTATTGTTCCAGCGTTGAAGGTTGGTGATGGTGCTATGGTAGTGGTAGACACTTTGAATAAAGATGAAGATGGTTTCACCCAGGTGCGAGGTAGGAAGAAGTCCTCTTCTTCCCCCCCGGCCTCAAAAAGGCATTACCATAAGAAGGTAGAAAGTGGATTGTGGGTTTGAGTTAAGAGGCCAAGGAAGACCTACCCAGTAGAAAAGTAGGGAGAGGGAGTGCAAGCGAGATATTGCTGAGGGGTGGTGTAGGGGCACCATTGAATAAGAATTGTCAATTCAAGAAATTACTGTGTGGGCTTTAGGTTTTGGGTGTCTTTTGTCTAAATAAGGTCACTATGACCATTTTGATGTTAAATTAGTCATGTTTGATGGTATTAGGTGATTAGGGGGATCAATTGTGTTGATAAAGAAAAATTGTAATTTGTTGTAAATGTTGTCAAGCACAAAAAGTTGCAAAATTTGTATTTTTGTGGAAGTTGAAGGGTCTTGGAATTTGAAAAGTAGTTATAGGCATTGGGTGGTTATAGTTTGAAGAGAAAAAGTATAAAATGCTTCCAAAAATGCTTGAATAAGGTTGTTGATGTTTATTTTGAAATCATTCCCATGGAATACAACGTTATTTCTACAAATTCATTGTTTTTCTGAACTTTCCTAGTTTTGTACGGCTCATACAGTCTTTGTTATGCATTGAAATTTATTGGATTTAGTAGAGGCGTGTTATAAATCTCATTTGAATCAATTTTTAAGGTCTTTCATTAAGATTTGGAGGATATCTCTGTAATTTTCTAAAAATTGCATGTTTAAGGTCAGTGTAGGGTTTTGATTGAAGTTAAATGATGATTTAGTCATTCCACCTACTATCTGACCTTATATCTCAGTGGAATGACTTATCTTGTGGTAGGATAGGTTTCTTTATGGTTTAAGATGCAGAGGATTCAATTTGTTCAATTTGGGATGATGCCCTAGGGCTAAACAATGCATTTTTCCATGTGAAAGTGGTCATGAGTTAAGGCTGGGTTTTGACAAAATGTTGTTGGTACTGTCTATGTAAGGGTGGATTAAGTTTGTGTAGAGTCATTTTGATGTGTTGAAGGAAATTTTTGAGTCTAATAAGCCCAGGATATAGGATTTTCAATAAACCCTTGGTGTTTTGCATGTAGAGGGAGGGTTTCATAGACCAGTGACTTAGAGGTCATAAACCTAAGAACTAATGGTAGAATTTGTTGTTTTGATACACAAATAAAGGCGTTCCATTGATTTTGGGTGGAAAATTTGTGATTTGGAGGTACCTCCTTTGTAAAAGAGGGCTAATTGGTGGTTTTAGGACAGGGGCAGTCCATTGGTTTGCAAAATTTTCTCAAAGAAACCTTATGGGATCTTTTGGAAAGTGGTGTTAGATCCTGAAGTGAGTCTCAATTGATGTTGATTTGGCCTCTATATGGCCTTCTCCAAAAGTTGAATCTTGAGGGCTACAAGCCTTAAGGAGAGTGTTTGAGGCAATTTAAGAGAATTATGTTGCAAAGGTTGATTCCTTGTTAAGGTCTGATCAATTTGAGTTGATTAGTGATTCATCACCACCTTGCTTACATCAAGGGGGTCCAGAAAACCCTCTTTGATTTGTGCTCTAAGAGCACCCCCTCTTCTTGCAAATGAAGATCATTTCATGGAATATCAGGGGGTTGAAAAACCTGAACAAGTAGGACCTCTTGAAGAATCTTGTCTGGGACCATAATCCAGACATTTTGTTGATCCAAGAGATTAAAATGAAGATTGATAAGTTGAAAATTTTAAATAATCTATTCTACAAAGACTGTGGGTTCCATGGTGTTAGCTCTGAAGGAGCTTCAGGTGGTGTTGCCACTTTCTGGAATGCAAAGCTGTTGAGAGGTATACTGATCACTAATGGTTTCAATCATGTTGAGACTAAGTTTATTTGGCTTATGGATTCTTATTCTTGGGTTATATCTAATGTATATTCTCCTAACCAAAAGAGATCCAAAAAAAATTTATGGGATGATCTTGGGAGCCTTAGGATGAATTTTTTGGATCTCCCCTAGCTTTTAATGGGTGATTTTAATACTCCTTTACTTGATAATAAGAAAGTGGGGGGGTCTCAATCCAATCCTGAGAGTCGGTTTGATTTAAGAATGTTTATTGATGATAATGCTCTTATTGATGTTAAGCTTACTGGAGCTAGTTTTACTTGGTCCAATAAGCGTGTTGGTGTGGATAATATTCAAGTTAGAATGGACAGAGCTTTAACCTCTGCTTCCTGGTTTGTGGACTTTTCTTGTTCCTTGTCTTCTTTTATGAGATGTGGGTCGGACCATTTCCCTATCTCCTTTGTTGTTGATAGGCTTGGGAGTAATAAAATATTTCCTTTCTGGTTTGAAGCCATGTGGTTAAGGGATCCAAAATTTATGGATTGTATCAGAAAATGGTGGCAAGTTAATATAGATGGTTGTGCGATGTTTAGAGTTGCCAAGAAGCTAGATTTTGTTAAAAGGAATCTCAAAAAATGGAATAAAGAGTCATTTGGTCACATCTTTGATTCTAAAAGTTATGTCCTTAATAATTTGGATGATATCCAACATGCAATCCAATCGAAGGGTTTATCAAAGGATCTACAGTTAGTGGAAGATATCCTTCTCAAGTAGTTGCATGATATTGTTACCAAGGAAGAGGATTTATAGAGGCAAAGGTCTTGGGCTATCTGGTTGAAATTTTGGGACCGTAATTCTAAGTTCTTTCATATCACTACTCTTAGGCATAAGTTGTCTAACATAATATCCTCAATTAGTGTTGATGGTTCGTTGTTGAAGATGAGGAGGCTATTAGAAAAGTGGTGGCTAGGTTCTTTGAATATCTCTTGATGGATGATCTGGTCTGGGATCAAAGGAATGTGGATGCCTCTCTAGAAGTTATTCCTAAAGTTGTGACAAAGAATCTAAATAAGGATCTCATGGCTATTCCTTCGGCCTCAGAAGTCAAAGAAGCGGTTTTCTCTTTTGAAGGTAACAAGGCCCCTGGGCCTGATGGCTTTCCCCTTCTATTTTTCCAGTCGTGTTGGGAGATCGTCTCTGAGGATGTGATTCATGCCACTCAGGAGTTATTTGGCTCTAGAAGTCTTCTCAAAGAGCTTAATGTGACTTTCATTGTTTTGATTCCCAAATCTATTGATGCAAGGAGCTTTAGTGAGTATCACCCGATCAGTCTCTGCAATTCTATTTATATATATTTTTTTAAATTTCTTGCCATTAGATTGCAAAAATTCTTATTGAATCTAATCTCAAAGCACTAGAGTGGTTTTTTTAAGGGTCATCAAATTCTTGATTCTATCATTACTGTTCATGAGCTTGCTCACTCCATTAATGTTTCTAAGAAACTAAGTTTCTTCTTGAAGTTGGACCTGCTCAATGCCTATGATAGAGTGATTTGGAGATTTCTTTTGAATGTATTGGACATGTCTAGTTTATGTACAAAGTTTTTGCAGCTTGTTGAACAACTCATTTCTTCTCCCTCGTTTGTTGTCCTGGTGAATGGTTATCCCTCTCCATTCTTTTGGAGTTCATGTGGGTTGAGGCAGGGATACCCTATCTTGTCGCTTCTCTTCATTCTAATGGTGAAAGATCTGGGCCATAATAACCAGAAGGTGCTTCATACTAGTGCTCTAAGGGGTCTATTGCCTTCCTCCATATGTGATCTGATTACTCATCAAAAAATTATTGATGAAACCATTTTGATGGGTGATTCCTCTGTTAGGGAAGCTAAAGCTATTGAGAGGCTATTGGCTGACTACGAGAAAGCTTCTGGTTAGAGGATAAATCTTCCTAAGATTCAAAAAAAATTCCTCAATACTCCTGAAGCTTTGTACCTTAAGCTTGCAAGAATCTTGTCTTGCAATAAAGGTGAGCTCTCGTCTTCTTATATGGGTCTCCCTTTGTGTATCTCTAAGATTCTAGATTCCTTTTGGTTGGGTTTGTTGGAAAAATTCAACAGGAAGTTAGCGGGTTGGAAAGGTGTGCTCCTCAATCAGGTGGGTAAAATTCAGCTTATTTCTTCCACTCTACAAAATTTTCCTTTGTACACTATGAGTCTTTTCAGGATTCCTGTAAAGTTTGAAGAAAAAATGGAACAGATAATGAGAAGGTTCCTTTGGTTGAGGTTTGAGACCAAAGCCATAATTTCTCTTATGGCCTGGGAGTTTGTGTGTAGGTCGAAGAAGTGGGGGGGTCTTGGTATTAGAATTTTTTTTTTTTTAATAAGGCTCTTTTGTCAAAAAATGTTTGGAGACTCCTGAATGGGGAAGCTGGGTGGGCCTCTTTGGAAACTAATAAGTATCTGTATGGTTTGAAGAGACCTTGAAACTTGTTGTCTTCATAGTTGATCCCATTTGGTTCATGTTTTTGGAGGTATATTATTCTTTGCAGGGACCTAATTGCTAAAAGGTGTTAAGTGGTTGTTGGGCGATGGTACAAGTATTTTTTTTGGGAAGATATTTGGTGTGGTGTAAGCCCTCTTATTTGTCTTTCTTAGGCCCCCCCTATTGTCCCTTTATGTAAACGCCTCTTTGGGCTCAAGGTGGCTAATTATTTTGAGGATGGGGAGTGGAAATTTTTTGAGGATTGGGACCCATCTTTGAAGGTCCTGAAGGATTTCTTATGTAATATTTGGATATGCTCTTTTCCTAGACTGGATAGAGTCATTTGGACCCCTGTGCTAGTGGCAATTTTTTAGTGGCTTCTACTCTCTTGAGTTCTTTGGAAGCACCTGCATCTTTTCCTTCCTAGGGGAGGTTATGGAATAAGAAGTTGATTCCTAAAGTGAATTTCTTCTTCTGGTTGCTTATGCAAGGTAAATTTTTAGCGCAAGACAACCTTTGTAAGAGAGATTTTGTGATTCCTAATAGATGTGTTCTTTGTGAAGATGATAGTGAAAGTATTTTCCACATTCTCCTTGGATGTGATTATTCTTTTTCTCTTTGGAGTAAATTTCTCAGATTCTGGAATATTGGATGGGTCTTTCTGGATTCTCTTGCTAAGTTCTTGGATCAATGAAATTTCCCTTCTTCCTCTCTGATTCTTCAATGGTTGTAGTAACTTATGGCCTCGCATATTGCTTGGGGTTTATGGAAAGAAAGAAATAATAGGATCTTTCGTGAGTCTAAACTTAAGGTTGATAGTATTTTTATCAAGATCCAATGGTGATTCTGGAGAAATTTGATCTTATTCATTATGATTTTGCTCGGTGTGTCCCTTCTACTTGCCTTGCTAGCTACGAGCTCCTGGTAACTTCTCACTGGAAGATTATTTCAATTCCTATTTTGAAATCTAAGTCAAGCTCTGTTGCCAGATTGAACACTAAGTGGCAGTCTCCTCCCTTTGGTTGGGTTAAAGTTAACTTTGATGGGGCAGTGAAGGGAAATCCCAGGCCTACAAGATGTGGTGGGGTGTTAAGAAATGATGTTGGCAGACTCCTTGGAAAGGTGGCACTCCTGTTGGGTACTCAGTCCAATCATTGCATGGAGGCGGAGACTGCATTCCTAAGTGTTATATTTGCAATCAGTAAGGGCTACTCCAAGTTATCGGTTGAAGGTGACTCTTTGAAAATAATAAATTATCTACATGGCACCCATCCTCTTAGTTGGAATGTCGATCAGCTCAATAAGGATATGATAATCATGTTACGATCTTGTGAGGAGACCCGTATTCTCATGTTTACCAAGAAGGAAACTTGTTAGTAGATTTTTTTTCCAATGATGTTGTCAGATTAAATTATTTATGTTCATGGGAGGAGAGATCGATCCTTCCTGAGAAAGCTAGGAGTTTTTTGAGGAATGATGGCATGGGTTGAGTTGATGTGGCATTCATGGTCTAGTACCTTCCTCTATTTCGCATGCTTTGTGGGTATTTTTTTTCTCTCTGATATTCAACTAAGTGTTATTCGCAAGGTTTGGTGTTTTTGGTGTTGCTAGCCATGGGAGGTGATAGGAGTAGAATCGAGTTACATTCTTGTGGGGACATTCGGATAAACAAGAAGCTCTGGAATATTTTTCACCATACCAATTTTACTCCATTCTTGGAGAGGCTACATGGGCATGACCCCAATGCCTCGATGCAATTTGTTTCTTTCTAGTACAATCACAAGCTCAAGGTTGATGGTCTAGAAGTGGAGGTAAATGAGGATTTAATTGCTACTATCACTGGGTTGTCGACGGTGGGTCATAAATTCTTCAAGGATAAAATGAGTAATGAGGAGGTGATGGCCTAGTTTTTAAAGATGATGAGCAAAAGAAATTAGTTAAATTGGAGACCTGGGGCTATGAAAGAAAATCTCTCAAGAAAATTTGGGCGAGCATTGTTGAGGTGCTTATGCATTATGTAACTATGGAGGGGAGTTTTATGACTATTCTCAGTCACCATTTTACTCTCCTCAACCATCTCAAACATGGTTTGTTCATTTCATTTCCTTTCTTTCTACTTTCCTCTTTAGAGGTCTCTATATATTCCCATCTGAAGAATATGAGGACTCCCATCCTCCATGAAGGGCTTATTTTATTGATTATGGAGCATGTTAAGTCTCTTACCCCTACTCTTGCCATCAAGGGCAAGGAGAATATTTTAAGTGATGTGTCGTCAGGCTCCAAGTCCACTTTGGATGAGGAGGAGGAATGGAATGAAGAGGAGGAGGATTTATCTCTAGCAGTTGTGGCTACTTCTTCGAAGAAGAGGAAGGTGGGTGGTTCTAAGAGTAACAAGGTTGCTCAGTGGTTTTCCCTTTCTAAGAGTGAAAACATGGAAGTGGGGTTAGATGATTCCTCTACCAAAACTATGGAGGTGGTTGTTGGTAAGGATGCTATTGGTGGCCCTGAGGTGGGGAAATAGGATATTCCTATCGATTTGGTGGACAAGCCACGGAGGCTATCGAAACGTATTGCTAACCTAAAGAACAAGGCCTCAAATTTTTTGGCTAAGGACCCCAATGTTTCTGCTGATGCCAAGGATTATGGTGATAAGACGGTGGCCATTGAGGATTCCCCAATGCAGGATATGCCCAAGATGGAGCAGGACAAGGAGATAAGGGGTCTGAATGAGGGGGATGCAGAGAAGAAAAAAGTTAAATAGGAGCCCTTGAAGATAAATCCTCTTTTCAAGGATTTTTCTTACCTTGATGATGACACTACCTCCATGTATGATTTTTTGGATATGGCTAGGGTTGGGGCCACAGGTACCTTTAAGTTTGCTAAGTGGACTCTACAAGAGTTCAATAAGATTAATATTAAAATTAGAGGTTTGAAGGAGAATCTAAAGAATGTTCCCAAGGGTTCGGTTCCTGATATTCTTATTGATAGAATAGTGGACCTTGAAGGGTCATATCATGACTTCAAATCTCTGTGTGAGGAAAAGTTGGTTGCTCTGGAAACTAAGGTTTTGGGTACGAATGCTGATATCAAAAAACTAATGCAGGCTTGTCATATCTCTGTGAAGAACAACGTTGACTCCTTGGAAGTTCTTTTCAAAAATATTAGTGAGCTCAGGGAGGATCAGGTTTATTTCTCTGAGCTTATGGAGAAAGAGCAGGCGGCTAAGGGAAAAGGTAAAAAAGTTGCTAAGGATGATGACAAAGGACCTGTTGTTAGAGGGTCGGCTAATTGGAAGAGATCCTTTGATGTTGAAAAGGAGTTGTTGGATATGGTCAAAAGACATAGGAACTAGCAGATTGAAGTGGCCAAGACCCTGAGTAGCTTGGACTAGTGTCTGGTCTTCTTCTTTGTTGCTTTTTGTTTCCTGTTGGGTGTTGGTTTCTTTTCAGTTCTTTTGTTGTTTTTTGGTTGTTGGGTGTTGTTGGTAGTTATTTGTTATACTTTTATTTAGCACCCATTTTGTTGTGTGTTTTGGTTGTTGAGTTGTTGCCGGTGGCTTTTTGAAAATATTTTCTAGTAGTGTTTTGTGTCTTTTGTTGTAAAGGGTTTTGGGTCCCTTCAAAACCTATTTTTCCCATATAAAAATAATAATAAATAATATAATGAGCAATGAAAATTACTTAGAGTAGACAAGATTGACATATGAGAAAGAGATCCTTTCTCCTTGTTCTTTGAATTCTACCTGACTTAGGGGTATTTCCATTAATTCCCCTAAACATTTTATCAATACTATCATGATCTAGTAATTCTAGTATTATCAGAAGTAGTATCCACCCTCTAGAATAATATTGACAATAGAAAAATAAACATAATTTGATGATTACTATATTGGACTTGTTATCCTATTGAAGAACACATAGAGGATTTTATGAGGTAGAGAAAATCTATAACAAATTACAAGGGATAAGAAAAACTTGAATTACCCTTCAATGTTTGTGTTAGACAATGATTGAGCATAAATTATTTAAGTTATAATGGGATAAAATGATATTGAAATTATTATGAAGAATTAAGAGAGAAATGTCTGGTACCCTCATTATTTGGGTAAAAAGTTAAGAATTGAGGTCCTACTACAACAAAATACCATGAAATATAAAATAATGTAAAGTGAATCATATATGAGTAACTATACCTTGTGGAATTAATGTTAGAAATAAGTTCATTAAAACACATAATACTACTGAGTACAATCCTTTATGATAGCATATAATTTTACTATTGATTATGGAAGATATTATGATAAATAAAAAATCATAAGAATAACCAAATAACATATTTTCAATATAAAATATAATAAATATACATACAAATATGTTTAACTCATAGAAATATAGCCAAAACAAGAGGAGACTACTATGCAATCTCAAAATATAACTTGTATTAATTTATTTAAATAACATGAAACAAGAAACTATATAAATAAGAGATCTATTTGATGCAGAGCAGGGAGGAGATCTTCAAACAATCACAATTCAATCTATTTTGAGCAATCCTTCAATCTTGAAAACCCCAACTTAGCGTTGTTTCACAATTTCTTCATTTTCCCTTGTAACACATCAAACAGTGAGTTTTCTTCATATCTTTCAAAAGAAATTAAAAAAACCCACAAAAGAATTGACATTCTAAATACCCTTTATGGCATTATTTGACATATCCAAAAAGGAGATAGGGTTTTTTTGTGACAACACCCTCTAAAAACTACTGCTATGCTAGAATGAGACTCAATTAGCCCTATTTTACAAAGAAACTTCCCTCTAAGCACTTCCCCAATCACAAATATTTTTTCACTAAACTCAACCAGGATACATAAGGTCTAAACCAATGATTTTGTCCACTGTAATACCCATAAACTCACCAAACCTCAAAACCCCTACTTAGGCCTATTCAGGCTTATTCCAAGAGGGTTTATTGAAACTATATATTTCTGGCCACAAATCTCTTCACCAACACCCTAGACACATCACATTAGTTTTGAAAAAACATATTTTATCAATGAGAATTGCCTCCTACCACCTCTTCAATAAAACTCTATTCCCATGCTTCTCTTTTGCATGAAAACATGTGAATTTCACCCTAGGGAATCATCATATCAGCCCCAAACCTCCTTCCCTACATCTACAAACCTAAAAAAATGAAAGAACAACCTATCTAACACCATTCCACCAATTTTTAGAGTATTTCATTGGTGGAATGGTCTCTTATGCCACTTTTACATTTTCAAACCCTCAAAACAAGGTTTTTAGATCGTTCTTAGTAAAATGCTTCAAACTCTATGAAATTAGGCCAAATAAAAACAAAAATTCAGTTAACTCATGTCTTCCCCAAGTTCAATGCACTTTATAATATAATTGCTCAGTATGGAACCGTACCAATTCCTGTAGCAGCAAAATTAACTGAAAACACAAAGAAAATGAGAGGTTTCTTATTGCTTTTCCAATAAAATCAACTCCAGAACCCTACCTTAAAGTTTTTGAGGCATATTTAAACTTGTTCATCCCAAAAAATAATGGTCCTAACCACCTTTTGAATTCCCTGACCGTTCAACTCCCAAAACATGACAAAAATGAAAAATTACATTACACCTTTTGCAACTTTTGCAACATTTGCAACAAAATGACAACTTGAACCAAAACTGACCCCATGAGGCCCAAGTACATTGAAAATGGTCTATTATGACCTTATTACACCAAACAAGACTCAACAACACCAAAGACTCAACAGTAGACCAAAATTGCACAATTTGACAAGGTGCCCCTGCACCATACACTTGGACAGAAAAAGGACTCAAGTCCCTTAAGGACTGTGTTGCAACAAACCATGCTTTATCACATCATTTCTTTGATCTCCAAATTTCCTTCCATCTGGTAATCCCTTTCATTGAACCAGGAATTGAGTATTTTCATTGTTCTTTGCATTAGTGAACTCTTTATCACCCAAAAATTGCTCCAACTCCAATGTCCCATTTGATAAATGTGCTTTGACTCCATCTGAAACTAATATTGAACCTGCTTCTATTCCTACAAATATACCTTTTCCATCCTTTTTATGAGCTGTCTTCTTCTTTACCTTTGATGCATGCTTGAATTTTCCCATTTTCTCTTGTAATCCCTCCTTAACTTCTCCACCTTTGTCTTTCATTCCTTCCCTCTGCTGTGATGCACCTACAATTGTTGCCTCATCATACAAACTAACTTCTGACATAAAACGATGATCAACATCTCCTTGTGCAAGTAATGAATGCAATACCTCTTTTACCTTTTTATCAATATGCTCCTTAAGACAATCCCTCCTTAACTTCTCCACCTTTATCTTAGAACCCTAAAATTAACTCTAAGCTTTATCCTAGAACTAGATAACCCTAACCCTAATTGAAACATAGTTATAACCCTAATTAAATTCTGACCATTATTGAAACCAAACACTAATTGTAACCTTTATTAAATCTTAACCCTAACCTAACCTAAAATAGAGCCCTAATTTAATCATAACCCTAACCTTGATCCTAACACCAAGCTTTATTCTTGAACCCTAACCCAAATTGAGCCCCTAACCTAAACCCTATTTATTCCTAACCCTAGTTGAATCCTAATCATAACCCCAACCCTAATCATAACCTTTACCCCAACCTATAGTGTGTAACCCTAATGTTAATCCAAACCCTAATTAAACCCTAACCTAACCCTAAAACCATAATTAAGCTCTAATCAAGAACCCTAACCCTAACATAACCTTAACTCTGATTCAATCCTAACCCTAACCATAATTGAAGCCTAACACTAATTATAACCCTAATTAAAATAATTATAGTTGAACCCTAACCATAACCCTAAGTGAACACTAGTTCCCTAATCAAACCTTAACCCTCATTAAATCATAACCCTCACCTTAACCCTAACCCTAATTAAACTCTAGCCTTGATTGAACCCCAACCCTAACCCAAACTCTATTCGTTTCTAACCCTAGTTGAGTCTTAATCCTAACCCCAATTCTAACCACAACCTTTACCCCAAGCTATATCGCATAGCCCTATTGTTAGCCCTAACCTTAAGTGAAACTTAACTTAATCCTAACCATAATTAAACTCTAATCAAGAACCCTAACCCTATCATAACCCTATCCCTAATTGAACCCAAGCTTAATTAAACTCTAGCCCTGATTGAACCCCAACTCTAACCCAAACCTATTTTTTCATAACCCTAGTTGAGTCCTAACTCTAACCATAACCTTTACCCCAAGCTATATCATATAACCCTAATGTTAATTGTAACCTTAATTTAACCCTAACCTAACCCTAACCATAATTAAACCCTAATCAAGAACCCTAACCCTAGCATAACCTAAAAGCTATCCCTAATTTAACCATAACCCTAACCCTGATCCTAACACCAAGCTTTATCCTTCCATCCTAACCCAAATTGAGCCCCTTACCCTAATCCTAATTGACCCTAATTAAAATCTAACCCTACTTGAACCCTACTTTAAAACTCTAACCCTAAATGAATTATAACCCTAACCCTAACCCTAATTAAACACTAATTTTAATCATAAGCCTAATCAAACCTTAATCATAACCTTGAATCCTAATTCTATTTCAACCCTAAACCTAACCCTAACCATAACCTTAAATAAACCCTAAATGAAACCCTAACCATAAGTGAACCCTAACTGTAACCCTAATTAAACTAACCTTAATTGAACTCTTAGCATAACCTAACTTTAAACCTAACTCTAACCTCGATTGAACCCTAATCTTAACCATAATTGAACCCTAACACTAACTATAACCCTAATTAAAATAGTTATAGTTGAACCCTAACCACCCTAAGTGAACACTTACCTTAATTGAAACTTAACCCTAATTAAACTCTAACCCTAACCTTAACTCTAGTCCTAATTTAACCCTAACCCTAATTAAACTCTAGCCCTGATTGAACCCTAACCAAAACCCTATTTGTTCCTAACCCTAGTTGAGTCCTAACCCTAACCCCAACCCTAATCATAACATTTACCCCAACCTATAGTCTATAACCCTAATGTTAAGCCTAACCCTAATTGAACCCTAACCTAAGCCTAACCATAGTTAAACTCTAATCAAGAACCCTAACCCTAACATAACCTTAACCATGATTGAACCCTAACATAACCTTAACCTTGATTGAACCTTAACCCTAACCATAATTGAAGCCTAACACTAACTAAAAACCTAATTAACATAACTATAGTTGAACCGTAACCATAACCCTAAGTGAGCACTAACCCTAATCAAACCTTAACCCTAACCCTAATTGAACCCTAACCCTAATTAAACTCTAGTCCTGATTGAACCCCAACCCTAACCCAAACTCTATTTGTTCCTAACCCTAGTCGAGTCCTAACCCTAGTCTATTCCTAGCCCTAACCCCAATCCTAACCACAACCTTTACCCCAAGCTATATCATATAACCCTAATGTTAACCCTAACCTTATTTGAAACTTAACCCTAACCATAATTAAACTCTAATCAAGAACTCTAACCCTATCATAATCCTATCCCTAATTGAACCCTTAGCTTAATTAAACTCTAGCCCAGGTGATTGAACCCCAACTCTAACCCAAACCCTATTTGTTCCTAATCCTAGTTGAGTCCTAACTCTAACCATAACCTTTACCCCAAGCTATATCATACAAACCTAATGTTAACCATAACCCTAATTGAACCCTAACCTAATCCTAACCATAATTAAACCCTAATCAAGAACCCTACCCCTAACATAACCTTAACCCTAATTGAACCCTAATCCTAATTGATCCCTAACCCTAACCCCATCCCTAATTTAATCTTAATCCTAATTGACTCCTAACCCTAACCCCAACCATATCTTTTATTGAACATTAACCCCTAATTGTAACCCTAATCTAACTCCAATCACGTTAACCCTAACTCCAAGCTTTATCTTAGAATTCTAAGTGAATCATAACCTTAATTTTATGATAAAATTTAATGTGCATTAATTTGTTAAATATAAGTATGGTAGTTAAATTAATATATCAATTTAAAAACTTATTTTTATGTGTAATAGTAAATTTGTTATATTCTCTTTGTATTTAATTTTATAATTTTAAATTTATTTTAGATGTGTACTTATGGAAATTTTTTATATTAGATTGTATATCTAAGTTGCTATATTTTTGTAAAATAATTTCTTTAATAAAATCTTAAATTTAAAATATTTCTCTAGAGATATACATTATTTTTTAAAATAGAATATGGATGATTTCTTCTTTTTGCAATGCTTTCAATTTTTTAAAAAATATTGAATATTTTTTTTATGTGTAACAGTAAATTTAGAATATTTCCTTTTTATTTAAGTTTCTATTTTTTAGTTTTAAGTACATTGATTTAGAATTTTTAAAAAGAAGTTTCTAAAATTTAAAAACTTAAGTATGAAAGAACTTTTCTCAAAAAGAAGTTTCTAAAATTTAGAAACTTATTTTAATATACAATAGTAAATTAAGGAAATTTCTTTCATACTCAAGTTTCTAAATTTTAGAAACTTTTGTTTGAGAAAAATTCTTTCATACATAAGTTTTTAAATTTTAGAAGCTTCTTTTTATGTCTAATAGATATCTCTTTTAAAAAAATCTTAGATATTTTATTTTTTAAGTATATTAATTTAGAAACTTACTTTATATGAAATAGTGAATTTAAAATATTTTTTTTATACTTAATTTTCTATTTTATACTTAATTGCATTATATAGTTATAATTTGATCATTTAATTTTTTTCAATGAGCTAATAATAGTATGAAAATTAATCTATTTGTTTGAATACCAACCTCTCCATCAATTCAAGAAAGGAGTTATTTTCATCATACCTATTTCTCCACAGCTTTGTTGTCCTTAATTTCATATACAGTATATTATATTTATGCTTCATATAAGAGAATATTGTTTATTAAATACATAAAAAAACAAAAGCATTCTTGACTCATTTAGACCAGCCCAATCTTATTTCATTTTTCATATACAGTATATTATATTTATGCTTCATATAAGAGAATATTGTTTATTAAATACATAAAAAATCAAAAGCATTCTTGACTCATTTAGACCAGCCCAATCTTATTTCATTTTGAATTAGCTTTTAATATTGATGAATATAGACATCTACAAAATTCATACAGGCAGGTAATGGAATGTTCTAGAATGGTAAATAAATATGAAATGTTCTATTTCATACCAAATTCTTACCATCTAGACATATAATTTATTATGAAAATGATAAATAAAATAAGGTATGTTTTATTCCATATTAAAATTTTACCATTCAAACATATAATTTATTATGAGCATTATAACAAAATGTCAATATTAAATTAGTTTATTTATGGTTATGAAAATGGTAAATAAAATAGGGTATCTTTTATTCCATACCAAAATTTTACCATCTAATCATAGAATTTATTGTGAGCATTATAATGAAATACCAATATTAAAGATTTATCAAGAAATGCATGCAATTTTTTATGAAAAACTAATATTATAAATCATATACACTTACTATTAAATGTTATTCTATGTAAATGAAAATGATAAATAAAATATAATTTCTTTAACCATCTAATCATACAATGTACTATAAAAATGATAAATAAAATATTGTATATATTCCATACTAAATTTTTATCATCTAGACATATAATTTATTATGAAAGTGGTAAATAAAATAGGGTATCTTTTATTCCATACTAAAATTCTACCATCTAAACATATAATTTATTGTGAGCATGATAACGAAATGTAGTATTAAATTAGCTTGTTCATGATTATGAAAATGGTAAATAAAGTAGAGTATCTTTTTATTCCATACCAAAATTTTACCATCTAAACATATAATTTATTGTGAGTATTACCACGAAATGTCAATATTAAATTAGTTTGTTTATGATTATGAAAATGGTAAATAAAATAGGATATTTTTTATTCCATACCAAAATTTTACTATCTAAACATATAATTTATTGTGAGCACTACAACGAAATGCCAATATTAAAATAATTTGTTTATGGATAAGAAATGTGAATATTTTTACTATTTAGACATAATTTATTATGAAATTGGTAAATAAAATAAAGTATCTTTTATTCCATACCAAAATTTTACAGTCTAAACATATAATTTATTGTGAGCATTACAACGAAATGCCAATATTAAATTAATTTGCTTATGGATAAGAAATGTGAATATTTTAACTAATTGTTTGTGGTTGTGGTGGAAGATAATGATTAGTTGGATCCCACATGGGATGAAGAGGTTCATGTATCACGCATTATGGGCAGGCTTCTCCTAACTTTCAAAAGATGTTAGGTACTAAATACATCAAATGAAGTGATAGAGACAGGCATGGTTGTTTTTTACTGAATATTTTAAAGCAAATGCTTTGAGCATTGCAGTGTGCACATTAAAAAAACAGATGAGAGAAGAATATATACCCATTGATGATGACTTTCAAGAGATTTGACAAAGGACATGGGCAATTGCCTCCCTCACTTGTTTGGTTTCTAATTTCTAAGAAAAAGACAAAGGAGAGCAACATCACTAGATCCTCACAAAATTTGTACCGTAAGTGTCGCCCAGCAGCAATATACAATGCTTTGACTATAAAACCCGAACCATAAGGACGGTAAAACAGACAACCACGTTGTAGGCGACAAAACTTGTAATCTACTCAAACTCCCCCTCAGCTTAACATTTACTTTTTACACATTCTATTTAATGAAAGGGAAGCGGAGCTTCATTCCAGGTTTACTGTTGGAGATGTGCTGAATAATTGAAGAGCTGCGCTGAAATGTTTGGCTCGGGCGACAAGATACTCATGCCATGTAAGCGCTCTGTACAGCCGAGGATGTCGGGGATCCACGAGCTCCGCCGCAGGTTCGATCACTGCACTCAATGGAGGCCCCCATATGTATGCTGACGACAACCGATCTCTGCTATTGTTTACTACCCGGTGAACAACGCTTTTGTATCTCCCGTTGCTCATAACCTGCAAATCATTGGACTCAAAATTAGTCATCAACATGTTGTGGGCAGTGGGTAAGCATTAATAATATGAAATTTCCACAGTTCATGATCAATTAGTGTTAAGATTTCTGGATTGCGAGTGTGTAATCTTTTTGTATCAACGTTTCAAATCATACTCCATGATTTATCACCAGAATGTTGAGTATAAAGAATAAAAGAGTGACTAATGTTAACCACAAAGGCGCAGAAGGAGTAGCACCTGTAGAAGGTCACCAATGTTAACGACAAAGGCGTCGGGCAGAGCAGGGACAACAGTCCAGGCGCCGTCTGAGCGCTTCACCTGAAGGCCTTCAACGCCGCCCTGGTAGAGGATGGTTAAGAGGGCAGAGTCCGTGTGCGCCGCCATGCCCATTGTCTGAGAAGGGCAGGGACTGGAGGGATAATGGTTCATCTGCAATGCTCCTCCGCACCCATCGCCGTCCTCGCACCACCTCCCATACTGCCTGCCTTTTATTCCGAGACTTTGCAGTATGACTGAGAACAGCTTCCTTGCAAGCTTTTTCATTGCGCTTTCGTACTCCTCCACCGCCTCACTGTAATACACGGTCCGTAATACACAGCCTTGTTAGATTAGTAAAAGTTTATAATTATTCTTTTGGCTTTAAAAAGAAACACAAATGCTCTTGTACTACCGACTGTTGTGCACGATATAAAGTTTTGCGACATATGCCGAAAAGATGGTTTGTTTTTACACGGATTTTTTTGTAGAATTATTGTACGGGACGGTGTACATGCATTCCGAGCTCTCTGGACAGAATCTATACCTTTTAAGTTTGGGAATTTGCGCTACTGTAGGGAGAGAATTATTTCTTGGTATTCCCCCTTGGATTGTCGCAAAACATGTAAATATCACTTTATGACTCTCACGTCTTTATATACGATTTCCATAATATCTAAGCATGTATTGGTTAGTGCAGAAGGTTTTTAATAACAAACTAAAAATGGGAAATGGTTTTGTCGTGATGTCAATATGAGATAATTGGTAATCACTAATCTTATTTTAAAATGGAAAAAGACAACAAAAACAGATGGTTTTCCAAATGTAATTGGACCTAGATTAAAGACTGTTAATAACCTCCCACCCACTAATCTATTGGCCGGCAGTAGTTTTGTTATAACGCCCTAACGATGAATGACCTAGAGCAGTGTTGTAACAGTATATTGAATATTAAAAACAAAAAATAAGTTGAGCTTATGTCTCAAGTATGAGCAGCTCAATCAAACTCACCTGCCGTTCCCCACCTAAGCGACAACCCAATTCCAGTGCTCTGTCCAATGGAAAGAAAGGAATGGAAATAAGAACCCACTTTTCTGAAGGAATTCCTTGGATCGTAAACCATGGAAGCAGGGTATATATATATATATTCTTTTAGATATTAGTAACTACGGAATGTTTAAATGGTTTTAGTAACAGATATTAACAAGATTAATAGCGCATGGAAACGATTTAAGCAGCGGAATTCGGGTGTATGTCAGAATATGTTGGAGCGATGATCGCGAGTGATGTCAGCAGATATAACGTAATGCAGAGAGAAAATGAGAAAGAAATCCTGAGAAGCTGGCAGGATGGAAGGGAATTAAGGAGATTACCAAAAGCCCTGATAATCATGCGGCCAAAGGAGTTTTGCGTGGAGCGAGGGGGAGCCGACGCAAGTAAAGCCTTCGGACCACATGAGCTTGGTGAAAAAGTTAGCAATTCGAACGACGCCATAGCCGGTGGTTCCATCTGGAGATCTTCGGGCCAACATCTTTTGCTCCAGGGGAAGCGAGAACAAGCGGTGGCTGTGCTTGCTCAGCCTCTCCACCAATTCTGTTGCGACTCCATGATTGACAATCTGAAACACAGCGCACTCCTGACAAGCAGCTCTCACTTGCTCAATCACGCACCCCAATTCTCCCCCCAAGTCTATAATGGGTATAAGGGTGGCCCCACCAGCAGGAGCCTCCACCCCGAGTTGGTCCTCTTGGGGCCAAACATACAATTCAGGGACCTCTTTCATTAGATTGATATCAGGCTCCATCTTGAACCTGAGGGGAACACTCCTAAATGCATCGCACAAGGAAGGCATTTTGATCTTCTACACAGAAAGTCCCGAGTGGAAATCGATTTATATAGTGCCGAAGAACATGCAGACAAGTAATGGCAGCAACTTCAAAGTCGACCCAGTAATAATATCATGTGACAAAGTCGGCAGCCGAACAAATAGTGTTGTTTGTTGAACGTCCGGACAGCAACACAGCAAGGAAAGGCAACCAAATCAAAAACAAAAACAAAAAAGATGCTGCAGTCTCTCCTTAAAATTTGTGGTAGATGAGCTGCGCATTATGTTTGGCTTAAGCTGTGTCCTCATTCCGACATCGTAGAGCGTGTGTAGCAAAAGCCAAAGCGCTTTATAGAGGAAGAGAGAAAAGAGTATGTTGATTGATAAGATGATTGCAGGCAGCCGAAAAGACCGCCAGTGGCATTGCTAATAAAACAAGGAAAGAAACAAAGACGCCCGCTAACCCCCATCACATCAATACTTGCCCACATTACTTTATTGCTTAAAATGTAAGAATGAGAACAGATGTTAGCACCTTCCCTTCACGTGAATGTTTTTGCTCCATTAACACCTCAACTAGTTCCTGCTGACGCCATCTTTTTGTCTCTCTCCCTTCTTCCAATGCCCACTGATTCTTCGGTGCATTCCAGCAGATATATTTCTTTATTTATATACACTTCCCAACCTCTCCTTTTACTTTCCCGTTCCGTCTATAATGCTCCGTTACATCAAACCAAAATCTCGTCCGCGTGGAACGGTGGACGTTATTGTAAGCATTATTCCACAATCATTGCCGCCACTACAAGGAACCTGCTTTTGTCTTTACAAATAATATTAATGTGTGGTTTGATCATAAATTCCATAAGAATCTTGCCTCAAAGTCCACCCATGCAATTGCATACCTATAAAGTAAAATGCTTTTAATCCATCCCCCCAATCTTGACCCCAAGTCCACCCATGCAATTCCATACCTATAAAGTAGAATGCTTTTAATCCATGCCAGGTGCAGGCGCCCAAAAACTTACCCTTCACGCCGCCCATGTGTAAGCCAACCTCCCAAATACATCTCTCCCGCTGTTCACATTTGTTTTTCTCCTCTTAACCTCTAGTGCTGCCTACCATGTCTACACTCTGACTTACAAAATTGTATCTTAACTTTTGTTTTACTATACTTTTGGCTCCTCTTTGTTTTAAGCTATACTTCTTCCTCCTCATTTTTGGCATGAATACAAAGTAACAAAATACTTTATTTGTTACTAAAATACAATGATAAATTTGGGGTGGGTGAAATAGTATTTATTATATTAGATGATATAGTTGTTGTTTGTTTTGTTGTGTTTTTTAATGTTTTATTAGTTTCTATTATTGTTGGAATTCTTCAATCCAGACAAGAAAAATTTGGGGTGGGTGAAATAGTATTATATTAGGTGATATAATTGTTGTTTGTTTTGTTGTGTCTTTTGATGTTTTATTAGTTTCTATTATTGTTGGAATTCTTCGATCGAGACAAGAATTAAAGTTAATAAGTCAATTCTATTATTGTATTTTTCTTCTTTTAGAGTTTTGGCAGTATCTTATAATATAATAAAATGGGGTAGTTTTCTCATATCGTACATGTTGAATCAAAAGACTGCTTACTTTATGTCTTCTCTTCAATCTATTTTTCGTTTAATTTGAATTTACTATTTTCAAAGATCGAGTATTTTCTCATCTACAAAATATACATAATTGTTATATGATATGTTTGAAGTGACATTGAAAACTACTATTCATACAACCCATACCTACATAAACTAAAGAAGTCAAATGTTCTTGTATCTATATTACAATGTTCAATCATTTTTAAAGATGAAAATATCGTAAATGAAATCAAGATAAAGACTCATCTAAAGTTGCTCATTTTTTTGTCATGACTTTTCAATATCAAATTTTAGATGTGGTTCAAGATAAGGTTTGGTGAAATATCATAGACAAGTCATGGTAAAATCTAGCAGACAATATTTTTCCCAATTGTATAATTTAAAGATGACTTATAAAGATGTGATATGGAAAATCAAATCAATAGAAGATTTAGTCTTCAATAATATTCATAGAAGATTTAGTCTTCAATAATATTCATAGAAAATTTAGTCTTCAATAATATTCATAGAAGATTTAGCCTTCAATAATATTTATACTTTTCAACAATTTTGACTATTCTGATTGAAAAAGAAAGTGGCAAGCTACATGTTGATGAAAATGGTGCCATTTGATTGCATAATAGATTTTAATTGCATTTTGTTAGACCATGTAGTACTTATAAGGGGACCACATTTAATCTAAATGATAAAAATAACAATTATAAGATTCTTACTTATAAAATTTAACCTTAAAAAATATTTATATCATTATTCATATTAAGCTAAGTGTAAATTTATAAAGTTTAGCTTTTATAAATAAATAAATGATTTTATAACTATAAGGTGAAATTTTGTAACTCAAACACCAACCCCTTAGAATGTCTTATATATAGACAATCATATTAAAACCATTTATCACCTTTTGAATATGCTAGATATATTTGCAAGAGGTGAGATGGCATATGAAATATTTTTTATGAAAGAATTTTATGTGTATGAAGCCATTATAAGAAGAAGGAAGGGAAAAAGATATTAATAAATAGGTTTTTATATAGAAAATGTAAGTTTTTTCAATATTAAATGATGCTTTGTGATTATTTTTTACTAGAAGCTTTGCCTACATTAATATGTAACATGTCAATTTTTGGTTATCTTTATTTTATTTACTTTATGTTTTATATTTAATGTTTGATTGTCTATATGTTATAATAGTATATTTAGGTTGTGTTAATTATTTTAAAAGATCATGATGTTGGAGGTTACATCAAAAGTAATTTGTATATTTTATTTTTTGACTTCTAGACCCTCTTATGGATGGCTAATTTTCTTCACAGGTGGACACAACCAAAGATATTTTGGTTCTTGAAAATGTATTGTTGTTTTCTTGTCTTTTATAGTAAGCATTCCATAAAAGATAAGATGTATTACAAACAATATAAATTTGGTCCCTCGCATTTTGACTCAAAATATACAAACAATAATGTATTTAAAACTCGTATATCCATGAAGTCAAATCACTCACACAACTAGCAATAGTAGCAACTACATCACAACCTTTTTTCCATCATGTTCTGTCTAAAATCATTGTCTCTTATGCCTTTATATTTTTCTCTTCATCTTTTAAATTATTCCTTGATTTTTTCTATGACACTAGTCTATGACAAGACTCATTGAAGAATTATCAATTTGTCGGACTACATTCATTTCCATATTTATTTTTCTCTAGTAAAACTTTATGAAAAACCTATTAGTCTTAAATGGTTGTAACTTCCTTTTTTTGATAAATTCTTAAAATTTAATATATTTTAGAAAGCTAAGTTCGAAGAGACCAAAATCTAAAAATCATTTGATAATATTATTTAAGATGTGTTAGCATTTTTTACCACAAACAAGCTGTATAATCATAATAGTAGCTAATATTACAAATAGTCATAATGTGGGAGTATATATAAGGTATATAAAATATTTCAAAGAGATTGATTTTCTTAGATTAAATGTACATTAGTGTATGCATAAAATCTCTTCAAATAAATTGTTTTTTTTTTTAAATCATCTTTGCATATTTTATGCATTCATAAATTTTCATTTGCGGTTTTAACTCACTTTATCCTTTCCATGTTCAATATTTGTTTTCATATTTTTATAAAGTATCATCACTACAATATATATAACAAATGGACTAATAAAAATTCATATTTTTAATTATTTATTTTGTAAATAGATTTATTTATAATTAAAAACTAATAACTATATTCAAGACTAAAATAATAGAATATATCTTAATTATATTTTGAAGTTTCCTTTTCCTTCTTCATGTCGCATGACTCTAATTCTTTTAATACTAAAGAAATGATAGAGATTTAGTCAAACCCTTTATTTCCTAGTACACGTTTTTTAACTCTAAAGTTATGGAACAAAAGATGAGATCTAGAGTTGATGAGTTTTGAAGTTTATAGAGAAGAAAATGAGCTAAAAAGTTCATGAGTTTCATTTTTATTGAATAGAATTTGACTTCTAGAATTGGAGAACAAAAAGTGGGCTTCATACTTGACCTTTAAAAGTGTAAAATAGGAGATGAGCTCCAAAATTGTTGAAAAAAATTTGAGCTTTGGAATTATATAATAGGAGGCTCTAGAATTGAGTTCTATAAGGGAGCTCCAAAATTACATAATAGAATATGAGCTCTCGAGTTGCATAATAAAAGATGATATTTGGAATTATTGAATAAAACTATGGAATAGAAGGTGAGTTATAGATTTGCTAGAAGTGGCTCTAGAATTGCTAAAAATGGCTCTTAAACCTAAACTCATACCCATTTGGAATGGGTGCCTGGTATGGTTTAGGAACCCATTCCTAAATGGACCTATTACAGACATGTACTCATTTTAGAATGGGCATACATTTCATAAAGTTATTAATTTTTTTTATTCCGCAAGTTATTTTTCACTTCTACTCATACAATCAGGATGATTGGTGACAATGCTCCAAAATGGGTACCTATATCAACAAACCTCAATAAATTATGTTTTCATCTCCTCCTTCCACTAGAGCTAGTTTTCTACATTTCTAGGTAGGCGTCCTTCCCATTTACATTTAAGTTTTTTTTTATAATAATTTTTCAATTTCTATAGTTTAGGGTTAGTTGATGTATTTTTTAGAAATTTGGGGATTATTATATAGGATTTAGTTGTTGAAGAACTATTATTGTTGTAACTAATGTAATTGGAGAATCAATACCTACAAAGAACATTAAAAAAATGATATCTTTATTCATTGACAATGATTGTTTCAAGGTTCAAGGCTTTATAATCATCTCCACATGGCCTTATGAGATCACAATACAATTTCTTGGATACAACAAATATCATCATCATCTATCAATTCACAATATCTCTTCCTCAATTCACTATTTAGTTTGGACACCTTCTACAACATGAGTGTTATCACCAATCTTCTATCCACTTTTTCTACCATTGCAATTTTCCTTTAGGATGTTTAGCTAATCTTCTCTAATCCTTGATGTTCCATTGGAATTTCAATCTATTATCTCAATTTCAAGATACTATTATTCAATTCTTGATATGGATTATTTCCTTCTTTATCAACTTAATTAATCATTCTAGCACCCCCAATTGAGTTTGAATCACTAACTTATATGGAAACACTACAAATTCATTACCTCTTTAAGGGAAGAAAACCTCACTACGATGTGATCCCATTTAATATAAGAATGAATGCATGTACAATTTACAATCAACTTTATATAATCCTTCACTAAGGATCAACATGGCCTCAAATGATAAAAGATATGTATATATTTAAAATCATCATGACATATATGTTGAGTAGAAAAAATATAATCAATGCAATGTGCATTGATAGAGTAGTCCTCATTAAGAGTTAATCCCAAACTAACAAGTATATGTCCCTAATCCAAGAAGAGGGTACATAATATATCATATCTCATAAATGGGAAGGGATGTGTCATTTAAAATATATTACCTTTTGGAATAAGATCATCGTGACATGGGAAAGAAGGATAATGATGAAATATAATATTTTCATGAGTAGGAAGATTCAATTATAGAATTGATGCTTGTCCTACATGGTATATCACAAGGTATATCATCCCTAGGAATGTATTCATCACTATCACAATTTGTATTATCATAATTAGGCTTATTATAAGGTATTAAACATAAGGAAACATAATTTATATGACATGCATCTATATGACAAGAATTCACACTAGATCATCATCTATAAATAGATCCTATGAAGGAGACATGCTTACAATCAATGTATCATTAGAAGCAAGAATAATACTATCACTCTATATAATAGATATTTAACATGGGTGAATCATGGAGTACAGTGAAGTAATAATGTCAAAAAAAGTGCGAAAGGTGATAATAAAATCCCTAAATAAATGAAAATAATATATGTTTTCATTCAAATCCTCCAAAAATAATGTGATCTCATTCTAGTATGATAGAATGCGATAAGTGAATCAAGATCAATAGAATCACGTGTTATAAATATATAAATGTATCAAAATTAGTGATGAAAGCATGAAGAGAGGATAAGGATAAAGGACCATGAGAATCCATAGCATGAAAGTAAGGATCTAAGGATCCAAGGTTTACAAGGATATACAATAAAATTGTAGCAAACCTAAAGGGATGTTTAAAGTAGCACAAAAAGGAAGTAATCTATTATGGATCTAAATATTAGTTTAAAATCATATTTGAAATGTGTGGGAAGAGGTAACCCTGAGGAAAAGCTAGGGGTGTGTAGGGTGGGTAAAGGATAGGCTTAGGAGAAGAATGTAATGTCCCCTTATTAAACTCAAGCTAACCTGTCGTAGAAACAGAATATGCACAAGTTAGGATCAAGAATTTGAATTTCCAAACAATTAATTTTGCACATGTAATTTTCCTTGAGGACCTGCACACATTATGCATTACCAACAAATACACATAATTCCTTGATCAAGATTAAATTAGATAATTTTAGACTGAACATTTTAAGAATGGGGAGATGCATTATTATCTAGTGCATAAAACACATCATATTCGGATGTAACTTATTACTCTTGAGCTGAATAGATCTTCATCCTTCCCTCTTTCCTAACCTCATCGAAGGATGGTAGAATTACTGTGCCAAGGGAGCGTAAAAAACCTCCAAGTGGACTCCCTCAAGTTTTCCCACCCATCTTGGGACCATCCATCATGTGACCGAATTACCTGCCTTTCCCTCCACAAACTTCCTATCCTCAGTGGGTAATAGCGAAAGGGATTTGGCACGAAATATATTCTTATAGTAAGAAAAATAATAGCTTATGAGGTACAATAATTGCTATAAGCAACATTATTGTTACATCGATACATAATACCCATTTATCTCTAGATGTGGAATGTGTCATTCACTTATGCTGTCTAGATGGAACTCAATATTTTGACATATATATCTATTGATTGCAAACATGTCATTTAATCTTTCTAAGCACTCACTTATCATATTATATTTAATTGAATTCATAAATCATCATAGATTAGAGTGTTTATAAACATTCACTAATATTTAATCTAATAAGATATGGGTTAGTCATTATAATGTAACCCACTGTCCATAGTAACTCAAATTGATTCATAACCCTCAATATTATCCAGTCGGTTGAGGGTACTTACCTCTGATTGACACAATATACTAGTCTTTCTAAAGACGTATTCTCTGTAACACGATCTGACTCCTTTCTTCTACACAATGATCATTTGGTCTTTGAGAGAGACGTCCTTAAATACCCATGACACCTTGCTATCTTGGTGCCAATTCGATGGAGACGCATCCTCTGCCAAAAGTTGTGATTAGAGAACCCCATCTTAACTAACTGCATGTCCATGATTTGTTGGAAGAATCTTTGAGGAGAGGGATCGTTGAACGGATGCCTTAGTTCCAGTTTACTATATGCTCAAAAGATAATGTTACTCGATAAAATAATCATTTTATTTCATATTTACTTTATTACTTTATTTATTATTTTACTATATTCATCAGTAATAATATCATAATCATAAATTAGTTTACCTAATGCTTATTTTGGTAAACATATAATTATTTGTTTTGGTTGTCAATACAATAATATTATGAAGTCTAAATAGAATGACAATTATGGATCATTATTTGTTTGTCAACCTCTCATTCAGTATTGCACAAATTGGGGGGCATGACAAAGAAGCACCAAAATCTAAAATAAAAATCTATCAATAAATCACATAGGGAAAAGGGAAAAATCATATCTAAAAGTAAGATATAATTGTAAATAACTTCATATTTACATAACCCTAAAATCCTAAAAGAAAACTAGTATGTGTCATGTTTTCCAAAATATAAAGGAAAATTACACTTCATAAGTGTAGTCTAGACTATTCTAATAACATTTGTATACATAAGCACAATTAACTAGACTAAGTAGTAGGTGGAGTGGAGTAGATTAGATCATAGACAATTCAAATAATTAGACATTTTATTATAAATATAAATAAATGAAAATGATGAATCACTTAGATCTATGACCGAAGAATGAGTTTGAAATAGATATGTAATGTCTCAACTAGGAAAAAACTAATTGAACATTTTTTTTTGAAATAACAACAATGAAGAAGATGTGGCAACAACATGTCACACTTACACAACAATGTACACATGGTGCAAGTGTCATATGAAACACAATGACACAAGGAAAAAACAACATGAATTACATCACCATTACCACAAGCAAGGTGGTACCAGTAGAAGACTTACAATCATGGGATGAAACCACCACGATGAACCTATGAGAGGGGAAAATGACACCCAAACAATGATCAAGTATTAACACATGATCATACATTCTCTCACAAAATAATGTACAAAGGAAGTATGAGGGATTCACAAACCTCACATACACCCAAGACACTCTTATAAACTCAAACAACACCATAAAAACCCATACAGATAATGAAATGATTAGGAGCTAACACCCCTTGACTAGATTACTTAACCACTAGTTTCCAGAACAAGGAGTAGGACAAGGGAAACAACCACCTCAAATCCACTCAACAACCAACTTAAGAAACATATAAACACAAGGGGAAACATTTCCAAGATGTTTCCTTATGTACAATCCCTCCACCAGCTGGGATGGCGATGGGTCACTTACAAGAAATGATATGCTTCCCAATACAAATAGGTTCCATAAATATTAAAAATGACACTTGTA
The DNA here is from genome assembly GCA_007258455.2 of Sequoia sempervirens. Lineage (NCBI taxonomy): Eukaryota > Viridiplantae > Streptophyta > Pinopsida > Cupressales > Cupressaceae > Sequoia > Sequoia sempervirens. The sequence goes on from VDFB02364237.1 coordinate 54,238, forward strand.
AATGAACCAACAACATGGGAAGACTCTCTAGGCTAAGGGGAAGAACTTTTGTATACCATTTCCCTAAGAAATGGATGAAAGATCAAATATATGATGAAATAATGGAAAAAGGTACCAGAGGACACTAGTTCCTAGGAAGGACACTAGCATGAGAGGATAGGTGTACAAGTATAGTGCTAGAGTCCTAGTTTAGCATAGGAATCATATTTTTGCACTAGAGTTCTAGATAGGTATTGTAGTCCTTCGTAGCACTATAGTCTTGAGTCTAGCACTAGTATCCTAAATAATGGGAAAAACCAAGATCATATTTGCTCCTTAGGACAAGAAACCTTAACAACTACAAGGATAGAGCCATGATAAAAGAAACAGACTCGGAAATGACAAACAATTGAGGAATCAAAAGGGTCCTAGACACCCGATCTCACCTCACACTTGCCCATGAAGGAGATAATTTTTAGGGCTAGGGAGATCACAAGAGCACCTAACATGAGGTAAATGACACAAGGGGTGAAGGGGAAAGTGACATATACCTCCCTTCATCCAAAACTACACTAAGAACCCCAAAATGACCCTTGAATGAGGTAGGTCCTCAAGACCAAGAAAATAAAGAACACAAAACAAAAACTAGAGATTTCAACAATCTAAAGCATGTTTTCTAAACATTGCATTCAGTTTATTTACCCACATTAAAGTGTGTTCTACATTCATTTTTACCAATATTTCAATGAAATCAATATCATTTAAAATGATAAGTGCATTTGAATCTAGTATTGAAACACAAAAAATAATTCTAAGCACCAATACAACCCATCCACTCAAGGAGGTTCAATTAACATATTACAATTGAGAATATGACTAGAACTTCCTTCAAATTACATCTAAAAAATATTATAATAAATAAATAAAGGAAATGAGAAACCTGCTGGGAAAATGTATTTCAACCTTGCAATTAAATAAGGTTTATTGTTGTTAGTATCTATTTAATATATATATATCCTATTTACACCAATAGGTGTAATATATCATGGGAGCATGGGGTGGAGGGGAGGAGTGAGATGCGTGTTAACATTTTTTTGTCAACAAAAACTCTTAAATGACCAACATGCATTAAATCAATGATATATTGTAAATTTGGACAATTCATTATTAGGTCTAAGATTTGATGGTAGATATTTTGTTGGCTTATCTTTCCCTAGAAGCTAACCCTATTTTATGAGGGTGGTGTATTACGACTGCAGTATTGTGATGTATTCTAAGAGTCTAATAGTGGATATGTTGTCTTTGGATCTTTGGTAGTGACACTCCTATGAGAAGCTTGCTCTGCAAGTATATTGTAATCTTTGTGATTTCTAAATAATATATTGGGCGGCTTTTGGAGTGGGATTTTATGCCTTAAGGGTTTTCCACATGTAAATCACTGTGTTGTGGTATGCATGATATTTATGTTTATTTATGTTTAATTTTTTGTAACTATTGAAAATATCAATAAAGTTTTGTATTATTCTCCTCTCAAAATTAGTGTAGGAAGTTGCTTTGCTACCTTAGATTCCTTACAAGTCGTATCAAAGCCTGATCACCTTTGGTTTCAGTTGTGGATTGTTAGTGTATCTAAGGGTTATTTTCCTAAGGTTAGATTATTAAATCAAAGCATGCAAAACCCAAAGAAAGTAATGAAGTGCAAAGGAAATACAAATGAAAACACAAAATGGAATAAGCTCACCAAGTGTCTTCAATCTCCATGGCTGACCTCCATTACACCTTTTAACTTGTTGAAAGATGTGTTGCCCTCAGATTCAAAGTATGAGCAATTTGAAAATAAGACTATGTCCTACACAAGCTTTGAAGGATTTGGAAAATGGTCAACAAAATGAAATCTAAATGTCTATGACAAAATGACTCTAATGCCCAAGACAATTATGCCAAAATCACAAATAAAATGCAAGCATATGCATATGTGAGTATGTGTAAGTGTCTAAGTGTCTAGGTGTCTAAGTGTAATCGAAATTGTGAGCAAAATTGGCATTTTATAGAAAATGCAATTTTGGACGGATGGACGAGAGTGAAAGTTGGTGAAAGCCTAAAATCTGTGGACAAGATTTCATGTGACAATCCCTAATCAGGGTTAGGGAAAAATCATTAAATGAGTGGTCGAGATGTCATTTGAGAAAATAAAATTGGTGGTCGAGAATAAATGAGATAATTAATCAAAAAGATAAAGATTTTCAAAAATCAAGAAGATAAAGACTGCTTGATTTATGAGATTCAAAAAATCAAGAAGATAAGAGTTGAATTGAAAAGCGGATTTGGAAAATCAAGAATCTGCTCGATTACTTGAGTTTTGGAAGATTATTACCATTTTAAATTAAATTAATTCAAAATATGGATTTTGTGTGATAATAAATAATCGATTTTCAGATTATTTACTAAAATGAACTAACAGTCAAGAATGTAAGATTATTTTAAATAATTTCATTTATTTAAAATGAGGGAAATGTTAATTTTGACAATTGAATAATTAAAGATAATTATTTAATTTAGAGGATATGATTAATAATTAAATAAATTAATAAATTCATCTAATTATGAGAATTAGTGACATATTAAATAAATAAATGAAATTCATTTATTTAATAATCAGGAAGAATAAATGAATAAAGGTAATTAAATAAATTAAGAAATTTATTTAATTAGGGGAAGACTTAGACAATTAATGACGTATCTAATAAATAAATAAAATTTATTTATTTAATAATCATGAAGAATAAAAGGACATGAATTAATTAAATAATTATGAATTATTTAATTAATAGTCGAATGTGGACCAAGGACATAATTAAATGTCATAATTATGCTAGGATGAAAGTGGTAAAAATAGAGCTTGCAGGCCTAGGTCATTTTTATGTGTCTACATTTTGCCCCTCTTTGTCATAATGTAGCATGTCGCGTTGTGACAAAGAAAATAAGTTAAAGTCATGCCCCAGTGGAGTATTGATGCCCCCTCGGGAAATTTTTCAAATTGTGGGTCGACAACAGAAAAAATTGGAAAGTGTCCTGATAAGTCAATTTAATGACCAAAAAAACGATGACGCAGACAGTTTCAGATTTTGACATGTTTAAAGCGGTCAAAGGGGTAGTCAAAGTTGGTCAAAAGGGCCTCCAGTAATAATCTAGTTGACAAATGTCAATTTTGACTTTATAAATAGGTTGACAAAGGGGTAAAAGTCAATTCATTTTCACTATTTACTTTAGCAAATTTGAGAGCTTAGAGCTCAGAGGACTTCTGCGAGGATGGTGATTCTAGTGACTGAGCATCATGGTGAGATCGTGCAGACCTACAGGCGGTCAGAGGGCTCAGAGCCAGTGGTATGTACCCCTAACCCATTTTGTCATTTTTTCGTTTTGCATGTCAAAATTAGGGTTTTAGGGTGAATAATGAATGTGCTACGATGCATATGCGTGCACGTAAGCCACATTTGACTTTGCGTTCGATGCATTTGATGCGTCGCGATGCAAGTGCAAGGGGTATTTAGGGAAGGCCAAGGATGTGTAACGGATTTGACAAAAAATGCGACGCATTCGTCATATTGGCCCGCATTCGAGAGTTAGAAGGCCGTATGTGTCATTTTGCGACACATTCGCCTATTTGAGCTATGCATTCGAATGAAGTGATGCATGTGTCATATATCGTGACACAAATGATCTGATGCAATGCAATTGAGTGACATAACAACACAATCAATATGTTGCAACGCATGTGAAGTACGAAACGACACAACCATTGTTCCGCAACGCAAGTGCAGTCAACACGACGCATTTGACTTTGACATTGACTAGGGTTGATTTTGATGCTTTTCAAATTTTAAATTATTTATAGTTATAATGATGATAATGACAATTGTCCAAAAGGTAGTGACGCATTGTTTGTCTTTGTGCAGAGACAACTTTCACCCATATATACGCTAGAGAGCAGGCCATTGACCTTTTGGTTTGGTGATTAGTTGATTTCATGAGAGCGCTGACGTTTTATGCGGCTGGGCTTATACTATGCTACATATATGCCTTTTTTTTGGGAAAATAGGGCTTTGTTGACTGCATTATGCGAGAGGTGGTGGTCAAAGACATGCTAATTTCACTTGCCGACAGGAGAGGCCACAGTGACGCTGGAGGACGTCTATCGTATCCTACATTTTCCGATCCGAGGAGAGCGGATTGTTTACGACCCTCGGCATGGGTATCAGACCTTCACAGCGTACTATCAGGATGAGGGAGCAGGACTCGGCATCCAGGGCTATGAGATCCATTGGGATTTTATGGCGGAGCATTATGCTCGGTTCGATGCATTTCTGGCGACATTGATTGACAGGATACTGATTCCTAACCAACACGGGCATGGGTTTCCCATTGGTTGGGGGGACGTGATAGTGGGGATGAGGTGGGACAAGACAATGTATGCCTGGGGGCCTTGTTTGTTGGGCACACTCTACCATCAGCTTCACAAGGTGGTTTATGCAAGATCGTTAGAGGTGATATGGCGATTTCTAGAGGTGTCATATATGACACATTATATAAGCTTGATGCATGCATCGTTAAGTGCAATAAAACTTCTGTGAAAAGCAATTATGTGGAAGAGGTGAGGGTTTCTTCTTTAGTAGATGGTCATGGCTTCTGGGTACCCAAGGGTGCTCTTTCTTCTGAATCAAAGTTAGGTCTACAAATAAAACTATGTTATGGCACTAGATACTTGGCCACATTAGAGAAAATGGTCTAAGGAACTTGAAAAATAAAAACCTTGTTGAAGGTTTTTCTGATTGTAATCTTGAATTTGATTTCTATGAGTATTACAAATTTATAGAAAACAAAATTGTGTTCAATTTTACTCGAGTTCTTATAAATCTTCTAGTGTATTGGATCTTATTCATTTTGATGTGTTTGGTCTTGTAGGTGTTCCTTCAATTGGAAAATCCAGATATTATGTTTCATTTATTGATGATTATAGTAGGACATTGGTATACTTTTTAAAGAGTAACTCTGAAGTTTTCAATCGATTTAAAGAATTTAAAGTAATGGATGAATTGTGGACTAGAAAGAAATAAAATGATTGAGGACTAATAATGGAAATGATTTTTTCTCTAATGATTTTGATAGATTCTATAAATATTGTGGCATTCATAGAAAAAAGACAACTCTGTATTCTCCACAACATAATGGAGTTACAAAAACAATGAACAAGACACTGATGGAGAAGGCTAGGAGTATGTTGAGTGGTGTTGGTCTAGAACAAAGGTTATGGGATGAAGCTATTACCACTACATGTTACCTAATTAATAGGTCTCCTACATCAACTCTTGTTAATAAGATTCCTATAGAGGCATGGTCGAATCACAAGCCTTCATCAAGACATCTTAAATTTTTTGGTTGCGAGGCATATGCACATGTGCCAAAGGAGAAGTGAACAAAGTTGGAGAACAAGGTTGTGAAATGTATCTTCATCAGATATAGTTATGGTGTGAAAGGATATAAGCTTTAGGACCCTGTTACATAAAAAGTATTATATAGTAGAAGTTTTATTTTAAGAGAAACTAATCCTTCTTCTATTACATTGCACCCAGAACAAAGTAAACAAGAAGATGTGATTCAACTTCCTTCTATGCCTAAGAAATTTGAATTGAGGCCCATGGATAGAAAAGAAGTTGAGGAGATCTCATCTAGCTCTAAATCTTCAGAGGAGGAGGAAGAACCTCCAACTCAATTTTTTCATAGGTCTACAAGGCATAGACAACCACCTGAAAGATATTCGCTTGATGATTGGAGATGTATTTTTACTTTGAATACTAACATGGATGAACCAAGATCTATAGAAGAGGAATTAGGAATGAATGATGTAGAATCTTGGAAGATTTTTATGAATGAAGAAATAACATCTTTGAAAAAGAATGATACATGAGGTCTTGTACCAGGACAAAAACATGTTGGTTGCAAATGGGTGTTCAAGAAAAATATTGTTTTAGATGGAGGTATTGAGAAGTATAAAGAAAGGATGGTTGTGAAAGGTTACTCTCAAGTTGAGGGTGTTGATTATGGTGAGATATTTTCTCCTGTTGCAAAAATTACATCCATTAGATTTTTGCTTTCTATTACTGTTGCTTATAATTTAGAGGTTGAGAAAATGGATGTGAAAACTACTTTCCTTCATGGTGAATTTGAGGAGAATATTTATATGGCACAACTAGAGCACTATGTGGTGAAAGGTAAAAGTAAATTGGTTTACAAATTGAAAAAATATTTGTATGGCCTAAAACAAAGTCCTAGGATGTGGTACCAAAAATTTGATGCATATGTGTTGAGTTTTGGATTTGATCATTCTAAATCAGATCATTGTGTTTTTAATAAAACTGATGGTGATTGTTTCTTGTTTATTGCATTATATGTTGATGGTATGTTACTTATTGGTAAAGAGAAAGGTATGATTTCATAACTAAAATCTCAACTTGCTGCTAAATTTAAAATGAAAGATATTGGTGCAACTAGGAACATTCTTAGGATGAAAATTAAAAGGGATGGAGAGAATAGAAATCTATGGATTGGCCAAAGTATGTCAATTCAATTTTATAGAGGTTTAACATGCAGGATTGTAGACCATTGTGTGTTTCTTTTTTAGTTGAAATAAAGTTATCTATTTTAGATTATCCAACATCTCTATCAGAGATGGAAGACATGAGAAGAGTTCCTTACCAAAGTGTAGTTGGAAGTTTGATGTATGCTATGGTTTGTACTAGACCAGAAATTTCCAAAGCAGTGGAAGTTCTTTCCAGATATATGTCTAATCCTGGTAGAGTTCATTGGGATGCGGTTAAAAGAGTCTTTAGATATTTGTGTGGTACCTTAGAGTATTCCTCTTGTTATCATAGTAATTTGGTTGAAGACAATATTTCCCTTGATATTCATGGTTATGTGGATTTATACTAGGCAAGTGATATTGATGGTAGATGATCCACTAGTGCTTATGTGTTTACTTTATTTGGTGGTGCAATTAGTTGGATGGGTAAGCGACGGGATATGGTTTCTTTTTCCACTAATGAAGCTAAGTATATGGTAGCTAATCATGCTTGTAAAGAAGCCATTTGGCTTAAGAGATTGTGTTTAAATATTGGAATAAAAAAAGGTGCAATGACAGTTTATTGCGATAGTCAAAGTGTGATTTGTCTAGCTAAGAACCTGATAGTTCATGCCAAGACCAAGCACATTGATGTATAATATTGTTTTGTTAGAGATATAGTCAAATATGGTAGGGTGAAGTTGGTTAAGGTAGAGAATTTGATGAATATTTTTGATTCTTTAACTAATCTTGTGAGCACAAAGAATTTTAGATGGTGTTTAGATACTATCGAGCTTTCGGCCCCTAGCAATTAAGAGATGATTTTTACTCCCTCCCGTTGCTCTTGAAAGGTGTTCAAAAAGTGGGAGATTTGTTGGGAAAATGTGTCTCAACCTTGCAATTATATAAGGTTTATTGTTGATAGGATGTATTTAACATATATATTTATATATGTCCTACTTACACCAATAGGTGTTATATACAATGTGAGAATGAGGTGGATGGGAGAAGTGGGATGCGTGTTAACATTTTTTGTTAACAAAAACTCTTAAATGGCTGACATACATTAAATTAATGATATATTATAAATCTGGATTGTTCATTATTAGGTATGAGGTCTGATGGTAGATATTTTGTTGGTTTATCTTTCCCTAGAAGCTAATGTTATTTTATGAGGGCATTATATTACGACTGCATTATTGTGATGTATTTTGAGAGTCTGATAGTGGTCGTGTTGTCTCTGGATCTTTGGTGGTGATACTCCTATGAGATTCTTTCTCTATAAGTATATTGCAATCTTTGTGATTTCTGAATAATATATTGGGTAGCTTTTGTAGTGTGGTTTTTCTCCCGAAAGTGTTTTCCCCACGTAAATCATTATTTTGTGGTATGCATGATATTTATGTTTATTTTTGTTTAAGTTTTTGTAACTATTGAAAAGATCTATAAATTTTTACATTATTCTCCTCTCAATATTAGTTTAGGAAGTTGTTTTGCTACCTTAGCTTCCTTACAAAACCATCACCAACTTGGTCTTGATCTTGCAGCTCTTCCCAAGAACCTCAAATCACCCACAATGGTTCCACACCACCCAGCCATGTACCCTTAGGCCCACCCTTTTCATGCTAGGAGATAGTCACACGAGCCATAAGAACACTCACCCAAAACATATGAGAGAAGGCTTACACACAATATATGTAGAGCATACACAACATACTCATAAAGCAAGAATCACTCAATCAACATCACATGTTGGATCAAAATGAAATTACTTATTAGGCACAAAAACTAATGGAACAACCAAAAAAATCTCATTGGGCATAATAACCAATGGAACAAACAAGAAACTCTCATTGGGAACACACACCAATGACACAAGGATAATATGCTAGAGAGGAAGTAGGGAGTGTCATAAAAAAAAATGGACCAAAGTCTAGATGTTTTTTTTTTGTTATGAGTTTCTCATTCCCCTTTTCTTAAAGTTATTCTTGTAGAGTTTCGAGTCCCAATGGGATAATTAGACTTATTCCAAATATCTGCATCCACTCCCAATTCCCCATTCCCTCTTTCCTCTTCCTTTCTTCAAGTTCTACCAGGACTTCAAATCCCAAACTGACATTTGGATTGAAGTTTGAATGTCCATTTCCAATCCCAACTCCTGAGTCCACTTCCTCTTTAAGTCTTGTCGAGACTTTGGATCCTGAAGAGACATTTGGACCAAACGTCCAAAAGTCTATATCTGTTTCCAATCCTTGAACCCATTTCCTCTCTTCGTCAGAACTTTAAGACCTAAAAGGATCTATTTCCAATCCTTGAACCCAATTCCTCTCTTTGTTAGAACTTTGATACTTGAAGGGATTTTTGGACCAAAGTTCCAAAAGTCTGGATACATTTCTAATTCCTGAACCCAATTCTTTTCTTCCATTAGAAATTTAGGTTTCCTTTAGATTTTTGGACTTTGGTCCAAAAGTCTAAATCTTATTTTTGTTCCTGCTCCCATCGTCTAGTTCTTTCCACCTTTATTTCTTGTCAAGATATTAGACCCCACTCAATCTTTTGGACATTTTTCCAGAATTTTGCATTTTTTTCCATTAATATTGCAATGACTTTCCCAACTACCAGATCCAATTTTAATTTAAAGGCTACAAGGATTATTTTTAATGTATTTTCTACCAACTCTAAGGGGACAAAGTTGTGCCCATGCTTCATTTATTTTTTGTAGACTCCTTTTTTTTTAGGTCATCCCTTGCCATGATTTGGTTATATATTTTGTGGGGTTTTTTCTCTTCATACACAAACTCATTGATGTGGAGGCTTGGCTATGGTGTTAGGGCCATTATGGAGGACTTTAAACTTAGGATTTGAGGGACATATGTTTGCACCCAATTTGTAAGGTTTTTGTCTATGGTTTCCTACCTAGTCACATGTCATTTTCCTCTCTTACAACCTGCAGATAGATATAAGGCACTTTTGTGCCCATTGTAAAGGTTCTTCCTAGTTTCTCTAGCATACACTATAGTTCTATAAATTTTTCTACTATAAACAAGAATATGCCTTTCTATTAATAAAATTCATCAATTTTACCTCTTCTCCTCTTTGGATATGTTTTTATATCTTTCTTACCTTCACGTCTAAATGTTTTTTATTATTTTCTATGCCTATATGCTAATTTAACCACATTTTTTGGTTTTGGTTGTGAATGTTTCTTTCCTTCTAGTATTGTGTCAAATCCTAACCTCCATATGTACCCCTAGAAATCGGTAGAAAAGAGAACTATATAAGACCTAACTATTTTCATTAATACATTATGTTTTTCTAAGTAGGAAGAAACATCTCTATTTAGGTGTACCACCTTCCCTTCCCTTTTTATGTAATTCTCTCTCCTTTTTCCTCTATGAGCTAGTAGAATAGGACTAGAGATCGGATTTCATATGTTGGGTCGGACCAACATATTTACACCTAGTTTAAAAGGAAGCCAACCTTCTTTGAAGATCTAACCTCGACTACAAGGTCCCACACCTTGAGGTTATTTCCATTGTATCATTATAATGTTGAGCCTTTGTTCAACAAGGTACAATTTTATGCGACAACAATACACTCTATCAAAGGATTTTTTATGATTATATACTTATATTCCTTAACTCAAAAGAGGCCTCCCTTGTAATCAAAGAGGTTCATGATGGTATCTATGGTTCCCACACTAGTGGTATGGTCCTAGCTAAAAATATCTTAAGAATATGTCATTATTGGCCCACTATGGAACAAGATGCACATCAGTATGTGAATAAATGTTTAGCTTGTCAACAACATGGAGATCTTATTCATGCACCATCACAAGCATTAAAGCCATCATTACTCCTTAGACCTTTTCTCACTGAAACCTTGATTTTTTTTATAAGATTTAATGATCCTCATCCAATGGTCATAAGTTCATTATCACTACTATCGAATGCTTCACTAAATAGGTTGAAGCTATTCCCTTTACATGCATCACTGGATAACAAATTTCCAAGTTTATTTTTCATTACATCATTTTTCACTAAGACATCCCTTCCACCATTAACATTGATAATAGTAATTCCTTACAAAATACTGAGGTCCACACCCTAAATATGAGTGATTCCACATTCAACATTACTAGTCCACCCCATACTACTCAAAAAATAGTTAAGTAGATATGTCTAATAAAACCCTCCTAAAAATACTAAAAAAGATAGTCAGTGATGCTCGCCATGATTGGCATCTTTAGCTTAACTCCACACTTTGGGCCTATCACACTAGTATCTAATGCAAATCCTTATTCTCTTGTCTTTGGCTCTAAATCCATCTTACCTATCTAGATTGAAATCTCATCATTGTGTATTTACATACACAATCTCATTGATGATGATGAGTATCATGTTGTGTACTTGCATGAGCTTGAAATTATTTATGAGAGGCATATCAACACCCTAAATCATTTATAGTGATACCATAAGAATCTTCATCACAATTATAATAAGAAAATCAAGTCCTGTGAGTTTGAGGTTGGTGATCTTGTGCTTAAGGAAAATCAAAAGAATCTACAATACAAAGATAAGAAGGGTAAATTTGAGTCTAATTGGTTAGGACCATATGTTGTCGTTGCCAAGTATGATTTAGGAGCATTTAGATTATCTACTCCTGAGGGTGATTCACTTATGGGGCCCATAAACATCATCCACCTCTCGTGCTTTCATGCCTAATTAGAGGAATATCCCAATAGTAAAACGTATAAAAATAAAAAAGAATAAAATAAAATAAATGAAAATATTAAAGATAAAAATCATCCTCTAATTAAATCCAATCATAGTGGTGCCATGGACATGTACCATAGTGAAAACCTACTTGTAGGTGTCATGTGTAATAAACCAAAATCTATCATCTTTTACGTCCTTATTTACCACTCATCCATAAATCTCCTTCATCCAACCATTCCTATCATATGATTTCATTTAAATAATTTTTTCCATCCCTTTGTCTATAGCATTTTATCCCTTATTTTACATTGGGGTTAGGTGATTACCCTCCTACTCTCAAATAAATCTTGAAATATGCCCTTTTGAGTCACTTGGGGATTTGGCTCCCTTTGAGAATAAATGAGTTTCACAATTTCCTTTCTACCAAATTAACACATTTTCATCTCCCATCAAATTAATAAAACATTTCCTCATTATCTAATAAATACCATTCCATTTTTCCATCAATAAACTAATTAAATAATAAACATGTACTTTAATATCCAAAAACATACACACTCAGAACATTATGATTTATTAGCTAATCAAGAAGCAAACATTAACCTTGATAACATATAATCATTACATCATTTTCCAAATATCAAAATTTCCTATCACATACATCATGTACCTTTATAGGAGCATCCTTCCCCACATCAAGCATAATCATCACCCATTTATCCTATTAGCACCTTGGAAAGAGGTTATATAGTTGTATGCCTATTGATTGTTGATTGTTTATCTTTGATTTATCATTGATCTTTTGATTTATATGTTTTATTTTTTAATAAATGTTTTGACCCATACTATGCCTAATCATGGTAATTGTAATCATTATATATCATAGCATGCTTTGACTATTATATATTGGGGCATGGTATTTTTTATGTGTGTCATGTTTGTTGGATATTATTTACTAAACCCGCCAAGATCAATCACCTTGAGATGTGACGAGAAATCCTCTCCATCTTTGATGGTTATCTCCAAATATACCCACCATGTGCGTTAAATTCCTTGAGAGTGCTAGGGAATCTTATTGTTTGTTTTTTTCATTAGTATCAATCCATGCAATGAATACATTTTCACCTTGGTCTTCTACACCTTGGTGTATAACATGTATTTCTATATAAAAAATAAGATTTATCTCCATATGCCAGCATAATAAAGCATTCCAAATAAAAGTTTGTCCATTTCTAATCATCCATTGTCTTCATTTCATCTCATCACTTTCTCTTTTTCACTTTTATTGTATCCATATCTTCATCATTCATCATTCAAAATCTCACTCATGCCACTTTTTTTATGACTTATCTCTTGATGAGGCATCATCATTTGATCATTTCCATCATTTCCTTCACATGATTAGGGTATATCATCACTCCCTTTTAATCCATTTATTCTTCCATATTTCCTCCACATGACTGTGATAAGTTATTATTTTCTTCTAATCCATTTCATCCTTCACCATTTCCTCCACATGACTACGACATATCATCACTTTCTTCATATCTCATCCATTTTTATAACTACTTTTATTTTCTTTGAAACAATGTTACTTTGCATATTGTCTTAAAGAGGGGAAAAATGTAGACACCTAAAAATGTCTTCACCTAATTATCCATTTCATCCAACCATCATCTAATTTGTTCATTCATTTCCTAGGACCTTATCACCTAATCATCCAATCAGATATCTTGTTTCATTCATTCATCACCTAGGTCTTGATTTCATCCAATCATCACCTAATTTATTCATCCATCCATTTGTTAAATTAATTATTCATTTATTTATCCACATAGGTATCCATTTATTTATTTATTTATCCATACATTATCTATTAATAAATTAATTTAATATTAATTACCACCTCATGTGAACCAATAATCCAATTAATTAAATAATAAATTGATTAATTTCACCTTACCTAATTGACTACTTAGTATAATTAGTCCACCCAAAATTACTCCTAGTCCCACTCATCAATCAAACCCACTTCACTCACACATATAATAGTCAACTCTCCTTGATCCTCTCATGCACTTAGTTAACTCCTCCCATGTAGACAATTGACTCATTAATCAGATCTGTTAACTCCCCAGTCATATTGGGTTGAGAAATTATAATTATTTTAATTAAAATTAAAATGATGTGTAATTCTTCTATGCATACCATATCTCCTCATTAGTCCCCCAAATCATGGATTAAATCTCAAGTTTTAGATTGAATCCTAGCTATTTATCAAATCCTCCTTCAAATCTATAAATCAAATCCATTTTAGATGATCATCAATAATGAATCAAGCATTCATTTTGTACCCAAGTTCTATGGATTTCATATCCAGAGAATGCTAATGTCATGCTAGCAAATTGAGCACCCACATCACAAATGAACAAAACTTTATATTAAACTCAATTGAATGTTTGCTTGTAATTGATTTGAATGTTTGAATTTGTCTTAATTTGATACTAATTTATTTATTTCATTTACATGCATTACACTTTTGCTTCACATCCTCCTTCCTATCATATGATTCCACCTCTTTTCTTACATTTTCCCATATTATTGGATGATATACTTTTTCACTTAACCTTTGCCTAATACCCATATTAATTTTTTCACCTACATCATAAGAAATAAATATAATCCCTAATTTTCATGGGCTAGAAACCTCCTTATTATCTAGTTTTCTATGTATAGCTCCTTCTTCCCTACTGATTTTGCTCTCTATCTGGCCTCTATCTAGTTACTTCTATTTGTCTCTTCTTCATTGTCCTTTCTCCACATGACCCTTCTACTTTGTCACGACCTCGTCTCTTCTTAAAATTGGAATTTTATACTAATATTCAAAATAATTGTGGGATATATTTAATAATAATAAAATAATGGTAATAATAAAAAAACAAAATTACTTTTCTCATTTTATTTGAAAAATATAAATAAGTAAATTATAAACACATAATAAAAGTAAATATAAATAATAGATTGATTTAAAGTAAACAAAAATGATTATTGGTGAAATATAAGAATATTATGATTATTTGATGGATTTTTATAATTAAATTAGATAATATGAATGATATATAAAATGAATAATGAATTTATTGATAATCTTTTATATTATTATCCTTATCTTTTTTTCTTTTTCTTTTTTAATATAAACAATTAAATTATAAATATATAATAAAAGTAAATATAAATAATAGACTGACTTAAAGCAAACAAAAATGATTATTGATGTAATATAAGAATATTATGATTATTTGATGGATTGTTATAATTACATTAGATAATATGAATGATATAAAAAATGAATAATGAATTTATTGATAATATTTTATATTCTTATCCTTATCTCCTTTTGAAAAATGATTTAAATCTACATATTTATTTTAAAACAAAGAAAACAAAAGAAATAATACACAATTAAAATTAATAAAGTAAAAAGAGAAAAATAGAAAAGTAGAAATTTTCATTGATTATAAAAGAGGAGAGAAAAATGATAGTTACAATAAGAATAGTTACAAACATTGCAAAAAGAGTTAAAATTATTTTCTACAAAACTAATTACAGATATATAGCGTACTTTTTTCGTAAGCCGTCTATTATCTTTATGTATTTAATTAATTTTTGATAAAACACATTATTAATCTTTTTCTTATGAAATCCATAAACATTATTTCTTCTCAAAATTTGAAATTCTAAAACTTGTCTAATAAAATATTTAAAATTATGTTCCTTGGTATCATCATAGAAAAGACAAAATTGAATATAGATTACCAAGCTCTCTATCTATACAATTGGATAGAGTCCAACAAATAAGGCTAATTATTGAGTCTTCATAGAGATAGAAGTGACACGTTGCTATTTTTATTTGGGTTTGTATGCCTATGTAGGAGTTTGAATGTTGGTCTTTCTTCCTTTTATGTTGCACTTTTCTTGTATATAAGTGGTACCAATATTGATTCCTTTTAGGCATTGGACTTTTTCTATCAATCTTTGTTCATTTTAGGTATTCTTACAGGCTACTAATTTATGCATTGGCTTGCTTTATTTCACATGAACCTATGTGATGGGAAGCTAGCTAGCCTTATAGCTAGACTTCCCTACCTTTTTAACATTATTATCTTCCATCACATGTATTTTAGCACAACTATTCTAGCCATCAAAACCTAAAGTTTTGAGTTAAAAATGTAGCCATAAACATTTCAATAATATTGAATTTATAATTTAGTTATAAATAATTATATTATTATTGAATTTAAATTAAACATTTCAATGTAATAACGTGTGTTATCTTAATATTTTATGATAGACATTTAGAAAATGTTATTGAATTGTTGATTTTAGAGTATAATAAATTAGTAAAATATATTTGCTACCTCTAATCAATATTGAAGTAGAAAATTTAAAATCTATCTTTAGAATTTTTCAAAAGTTCATATATTCTTTATCAAACACAATAGACTAATTTTGCATAAGGTAGCTAAATTGATTAAACAAATTTTTATATGAAGTAGAGAGCTTTAAATATTTTGAATTGATTAATTTTTCATACAAATTAATATTGACATACAAATTACAATGTTAAAAGTTATTTGATATAGGATGATATGCAACTGAAGTTGAATAAATTCCTTTTAGATCAACTATTATAGACATAGATAAGAAAATAGGTAATTAAAACTTAATAAATTAATAGTTATATATTTAGAAAATCAACATTTGCATGCCATTCGTGTTAGATTCTATAAAGATCTTCTAAATCCTAACCCACACAACATTGATGAGAATGATCTGATTTTTAATCAAATGCTACAAGTCATTCCCAATTCCATTTCTACTCAAGATTAAGATGAAATTAATAGAGAAATTTCTAAAGAAGTAAAAGGGGTTGTCTTTCTTTGGATCCTTATAAAGTCTCGAGCCTTAACAACTTTCCTCTTGCCCTTTTCCAAATTTACCGGGAC
Organism: Sequoia sempervirens; assembly: GCA_007258455.2. Classification (NCBI taxonomy): domain Eukaryota; kingdom Viridiplantae; phylum Streptophyta; class Pinopsida; order Cupressales; family Cupressaceae; genus Sequoia; species Sequoia sempervirens. Next base: position 70,557 of record VDFB02364237.1, read on the forward strand.
ATTGTTGGTAAAGATGCTACTCTACCTACTAGAAACTTCTTTAGTTCAAGGGATTTTGAAGGAGTTGAACAATACCTTCATTGTGCTTGTTCCCAAAAGAGTTGGAGTTAATAAAATATCTAATTTTATACTTATAAGCTTGTGCAACATGGTTTATAAGATTTTCTCCAAGCTACTAGTCTTGATAATCCAACCTTTCTTGGAGAAAATCATAGATCCAAACCAAAATGGGTTTGTTCTAAAAAGGAAAATAACTAAAGCTATCATAATGGTTCATGAAACTCTCTAATATTTGAAGAAAAGTAATAAGGAAAGTATGGTTCTAAAGCTAGACATCTCTAAAGCCTATGATAAAGTATCCTAGAAGTTTCTCTCTAGAGTCCTATCCAAGTATGGTTTTCAGAGAAAATTTCTCAAGATTTAGAAAATTTCTTCTCTACTCCCACTTTATCTAATTTGATTAATGGTAGCCCTCAAGGCCATTTTAAATATTTGGGTAGTGGGGGGAGAGGTGGGGGTAGGCTTAGACAAGGAGATCCACTCTCCCCTTATTTATTCATAGTATTAGCTAAGTTGTTGGGTACAAATATAAGAGATAGCATCAATAAAGGTCAGCTAAAAGGTTTTATGCCTACTTCCCCCCTTATCCCATGCTCTCATCAATAATTTGTTGATGCTATGATTCTTCTTGGGGAAGCCACTATGATAAAAGATAATGAATGGAAAATAATCTTTAATGATTTTTCTTATGTATCTGGTCAAATAATTAATCTTGATAAGAGTGGCATCTTCTTCCTCAACACCCCACAAAGCCTCCAAAATAGAATTGCTTGGTTCCTCAACTATAAAATTCAATAATTCTTGACTACTTCTCTAAGTATGACCCTCAATCAAGGAAATATCTATTATTATTCCTACAATAATCTCATTGAAAGGACCTATGTGTGTGAAAAATGTATCAATGTAGATAAAATCAAACACATATTAATAAGACATTAAATCAAGAAAGCTGAAAAAGAAACAGAATAATCAAATCGTGACAGCAACTTCCCCGAAATCGTCTTATCTTCCTCTAACTCCAGTGTTTTGTTGTTTCAAATGGCTCTCAGATCAGCAGACCAATGCTCAACAAAATGACAGCTAAAGAACGAGATTTAAATAAAAATGCATATTATGCTAAATGCAAAGCTATGCTAAGATGAAAGTATGGCTGTGATGCTGAAAATGATGTGAATGCATAAGCTGATTGTATGAACGTAGATATGCGTAGGTATGTGAAGGTGAGTGCGTGCGTAAGTAACCAAAGCTTGGATTTGCACCGGCTTTTATAGAGTTTTTGAACGGATTTGATTGGCTAATTCGATCGATGGCCCAGATTAAGCTTGTTTGAACGGACGGTGGGAGATTTTTGAAAGTGGAGAAGAGGATGGAAGGTTTCCTTTTTTCTTCAATTTCCGTCATTGAGATCCGAAGGGAAACTTCCATTTCGAAGGATGAGTTGAGAATTTGGAAGGGTGAGTTTAGCATGAGTTAGAAATTAAATAAAATATATTTATTTAATTTGGAAGTGAAGATGAAAATGGAAACTCACATAATTAAATAAATCATATTTAATTATGTTTAGAAATGAATTAGGGGAAAATATTAAATAAAATATTTAATATTTAATTTGAGGATGAAAAGAATATTCCATTATTTGAATATTCAAAATATTCAAACTTTAGAATAAAATGATAACCAAATATAAATAAATTATAAAAATTTATTTAATTTAATTAAGCGGAAGGTGGAAGGTGGGATGAAGAAGATATTCCATTATTTAAATATTCAAATATTTAAACTTTAGAATAATATGATAATCAAATATAAATAAATTATGAAAATTTATTTAATTTAACTAAGTGGAAGGTGGAAATGTCAATAATTAAATAAAGTTATTTATTTAATTAAGGTAGAAGAATTTAGAAAATGAACGATATAAATAAATGATTAAATTTATTTATATGTAGATGACTTCAAGAGAATTAATTAAATAAATCATATTTAATTAATTAACAAGCTTAATCATGACCATTTTTAGATGTATACATTTTGCCCCTCTTTGAAGTGATGTGTAAAACGCATTGCTTCAAAGAAAAAAGAAAAAAATAAGACTTTGCCCCTGATATGCTTTCGATATTTCTGCTGATGATGCCCCCTCGGGAGGTAAATTACGGATGAGAGAGAGAGTGATTTAGCTCTTGACAAATGATGAAAAAGAAGGTCCCATTTTGAAAATAAAGTCAAAAAGGCAGCAAACTTACCCTTGTTTGACCTTTAAAAGGTAAAAAGGTTGAAAAAGACAAATCATTTGCACTTTTGACTTTGGTGAATACTGTAGCTCTGAGAGTGACATCGCGACATGGAGATTCTTTATCATCGCCACCGATTCGAGAGATCTCGCCGATACCAGAGGCCAGCTGTGTATGGACCACCGGTGAGTCGATCTATCCTCTATGCTTTCGAATTTTTACGTTTTTGCATCAAAAATTTTTGTTTTCTGTGGATTTTAGGTTTAAAAATGACGTTTGCGCGCATTTAGGATAGTTTAGGCGCTTTTGAAAAAAATAGGCGCGCTTAGGGTAAAAACTGTTGCACATACAGGGTAGATGTTGAAAATTTAAGAAAAAACCAGTTTAGCGCTTAGAGTGAAAACAAACGCGCATATAGGGTATGATAGAAAAATTTAGGAGTAAAGCGTTTTTAGGGTAAACAGTGGCGCATAGAGTAAAAACACGCATCCAGTGATTTAAGTCGCGCTTAGGATGAGTAAAGTTGCACATATAGGAAAACGCGCATAGGAGGTCTATTTGAGCGCATCGGGTAAAAAGAACGGCGCATACGGGATTTAGCGCATCCTGTGAAAAGAACGGTGCATATGGGTTTTAGCGCATACAGTCCACAGAGTAGCGCATATGGTAAAAATAAGCAGAATTGATGTTTTGATGATAGTAATGCGAAAATGATGATGTGTATTGCTTCCTTAGTCAATAGATTGTGAAATTGTCGTGTCATCATGCTGATATGGATAAAAATGATAGAATAATCAAATGATTGATTGATAACTTTGCTTCCTAGAGTAGAAAACAAAGAGTAATTGAACTGATAACTTTGCTTCCCATGAATGAAAAACAAAGAGTAGATTGAACTAATAACTTTGCTTCCTAGAGTAAAAAACAAAGAGTAAATGATTGATATGACTTCTGATAAATTTGTTTTCTGTGATAGAAAACAAATAGTGATTGATTGTAGAACAGATTTGATATGATATCCAGCTAGATAGATTGTGTATTGGGTTCCTTGATAGGATTGATTGTGTGATATGGGTCGTTGATTTGATGCATTGATATGAGTCATTGATATGGGTCTGATATAGTTCACTAATATAGGTCACTGATATAGATCACTAATAGATTACTGAGAGATATGAGTCTAATTGATGTTGTTTGAATGATTGAATGATTGGTATGATTCTGATGAATTATCCTTGTGATGAAAATAGGAGGTTTTCAAAAACCTCCAGATTAGAGAGCGACACTCAGCGGGATGGGATAGGATTCCCGAGTTGACACCTGCTGACATAGCTTTGATAGATACTTGCGGTTTGAGATCCTTGTTGGCGATGACGCCGATTCGGGTCAACAGAGGATTGTTGACAGCACTGGCAGAGCGATGGAATTCGGAGCACAACACCTTTCACATGCCGACTGGTGAGGTGACAGTGACTCCTGAGGACGTGTATAGGATATTAGGTATCCCCGTGGTTGGTGCCCTTGTGTATTACGATCACAAGGAGCTTGGGGGTACAGATGCCTTGAGGAGAGTGTATGGTGATGCTCATATAGTTGGGTACTGGGTACCGTGGGCTGATTTTCGAGGATATCCAGCCTTGCCGATAGTTTTGGGTGCATTTATCGGAGGTCTCCTTTGTCCAGATCGCCGGGCAAAGGGATTATCAGTGGGATGGGGCAGGATTCTGGAGCAGATGTTGCTACAGCCGCGGAGATATGCATGGGGGAGTTGCATGTTAGCACATCTTTATCATGACTTGCATCAGGTAGTGTACAGGGGATCGTCCAGTTTGTCTTGTGGGGTGACAGTGCTGCAGATTTGGGCATGGGAGCATCTCACTGTGACGAGACCGGCGTGCCCCAGAGTTAGGCCACCAGGCAGGCCCTATATCTATACATATGCTATGTTCCTTACCCAACCCAAGCTGGGCAAGGTGGATTATTGGAGATGACTTTTGGATGATATGGATACAGTGGTATGGCGACTGTATCTTGATTGCGAGCCATGGGCTACCGATGATATAGAGATGTCGTATGTATGCATTCCTCGGTTCCTGATAGGGAGGACTCCCTTTATTCTTGAGAGGTTTTTGGCATTGTGGTTGCAGAGAGAGTTTGGATTTACACAGGGGATGCCATAGGGGGTTGCACACTACGCTCGGAGCAGAGATGAGGCCGGATGGGGGCCATGTATTTCTTATCAGACCACATATACAGAGTTTATTGCATTAGCACCTGAGGCATGGGCTGACATGCGAGACATTGTGGATGTTGGTATGTCTGATGAGTATTCAGCATATTTTCACACGCACCCCTTTCCTCGGTTTACCAGTCCTGATGAGCCAGCACCCATTCTGGTAGCACCACAGCCAGGGGCAGTGAGACGGGAGGATGTGGTCGGCGATGAGCAGGGAGCAGTCGAAGGAGAGGAGGTGGAGAGCAAAGATGAGGAGAGTTCAGATGATGATGATGGAGATGATGGTGGGGAGGAGGGACAGGTGCTGGGGAGGTCGAGGCTGGATATCTTGAGGGGTGTCCAGATCATGCGACGGCCGAGGACAGGGATAGGGTGACGGACAGTGATTCGGATGGCATCCTCATCTCAGTAGGGGCAGATAGCCACACTTCAGACCCAGGTGCAGACACTACAGGGGTAGCAGGGACAGTTGCAGAGTCAACTGGTGTAGGCATAGGGGTTCATTGTACAGCTTCAGGCACAAATGGCACAGGCACAGGCACCTGCATAGGCACCTGCCCCAGACCCACAGTTAGCCCAGGTGATCACAAAGAGAGATGCATTTAGGCGGAGGGCAGTAGAGGCTGAGGGCGTTGCGCAGAGACTGATAGGCACTGTAGAGAGTGCGTCATTGCGGGATGTCATTGCAGAGGGCATAGAGATGGCTAGGGAGGCTAAATATTATAGGGTCATATATGAGGAGTTGTGTCCTCCAGAGCGCAAAGAGCCATACCCGCGGTCCCATAGCAGAACCAGGAGCAGATCACGGACACACACACAGAGCAGGGGAGTGACTGGGCCTCGGCAGGACCCAGATGCAGGCACCAGTGGCAGGCCACCTCTTTCCGGACCAGCTCCATCAGGGGCATCGACCAGCTAGTCTCGTGATGTATATCATTTTTGGAGCATGTATATGCTATTTTTGATCATATCTGATGTATTTTGCTTTGGACATTTTAGTTTCATTGGACATTTGGACATTTGTACCATTTTTTATGAGCGATGATATGCAGCGGCGATGATTTTTTTTTATGATGTGATGTGTATTTATGATATGATTTATGTGATGTCCATCATGATTTGTTGATTATGTGATATGCAGTTATGGATTTTGGTATGCATTTGAATGATTTGATGACTAACATGATATGCAGGATGATTCGATTATGATGTGTTTATTATGATGGTGATTTAATAGTGTGTACTAATGATGTCATGCAGGTGGATGAATTATTGATGTGTATATGAAATTGTATGTATGGAATGTTTATTTTTTGGATTTTTCAATGCAGGTAAAAGATGAAAATATGATGAAAAATGAATGTTGTGTTCATGATATGCATTATGATATGATGTGATGTGAAAAGATATGAGTAGATAATGCATGATAAAATAATATGATATGAAATGATAGGAATACTGATATGAAATTGGGATGAGTAAATAGTGATGTATGATAAAATGATATGTGATAAAATATAATGATTTGTAATTAGAATGAATGGATAAATGAATAATAGTGGAATTATAATGATAACGAAATGATAAAATGATAGTTGATGACATGAAATGATAATGATAATGATAACAGATGAAATGATAATTATAATGATAAGAGATGAAATGATAAGGAATGATAATGAAATGTTAAATGATAATGATAATAAAATGGAAAATGATAAATGATAAGGAATGATAATGAAATGATATGGAATGGAATGTTAAATGATATGAAATGGAATTGTTAAATGATAGGATATGATATGAAATGAAATGTTAAATGTTAAATGATATGAAATGAAATTGTTAAATGATATGATATGAAATGTTAAATGTTAAATGATATGAAATGAAATTGTTAAATGATATGATATGAAATGTTAAATGTTAAATGATATGAAATGAAATGTTAAATGTTAAATGATATGATATGAAATGTTAAAGCATAGGAAGTGGAATAAATGATAACGATGTGGTAAAATAATGATAATGGTAATGATAAGAAGATGATGAAATGATGATGATAATGAAACTAATAGGAATGAATAATGATAATGAAAATGAATGAAATGACTATAATAATGATAATGATAATAATAAAATGATAATGAATGAAATGATGTTAATGCCAATGAAACTAATATGAATGAAGATGAATGAAATGCTGAAATGTATGATATAAAGGAAATGAATGACGATGCAATAAATGATGATGGTAATGAAATAATGAGATGATGACAATGTAATGTTAATGAATGAAATGATAATGATAAGATGATGAAATGATAATGAAAATGCAATGATAAGATGATAATGTCATGAAAATGCAATGCTAAGATGATAATGTCATGAAAATGCAAAGATAAGATGATAATGTAATGAAAATGCAATGATAAGATGAAAATGCAATGATAAGATGATGAAATGATAATGAAACAAATGTTTGTATTGTCCTCCACAAATATTCCAGAAAATATGACAACCATTGACCTTTCAAAAACTCTTGATGCAAATCCAATATGCAGTTATGTACAATGACCTAAAATGAGATGCAACTAAATGAAACCAACCATTTTGTTGAGCCTTTTGGTGAGCCTGCTTAAATCATCATAGAGCGTTTGAGAATGTTGGAAGTGTGTACAAGCATCAGAGGGGAAATTAGCACCAATGATGACCTGAGTACAACTTTCATGATTTTTGATATAGCAAGTGAACACAAGCATCTAGGTATAATTAAACCGAGATGACCTGAGCATTTCTTGCGTGAACAGACAAAGACTAACCACCATCTGATGCAAATTTGGAACTATCATCAATGATAAACTTTGGAAAATCATGTCTCGCGACATACTTGCAACAGATGGATGATTAACCTCAATACAACAGACAAAGAAAAATCATCCTCTTTCCTTGCCACTCTAGTTCAGTACATCATCGAGTGTGCTCCAGAGAAATGATATCAAAAATTAAACAACCATTGTTCAAAACTGTGATTCCAAACATTATTCAGATTAGAGATCATCCAGATATGAGTCATGATAAGGTACGCAACTGAAAGCTACTGTGATATGGATCAATGATTGGATGTTTTGGTTTGACTCGGTTGTTTTGGTTTGGCATGATTGGTTTTTGATGTCATTGTCTCACTGTTTTGGTAAAACTTGAAAGTTGATTGCCCCCAGTATGCCCCATATTTGCCCTTGGTATCGACACAACTTGCTGAAATGAATATGTACAATAGTCAAGCCATGATAAGATGTTATCGCTCGAGGTAAATGATGATAGCATGATGCTGGTGTGGCCCTAGGATGATGGAAAAGATGCATGAAAAGGAAGGCTAAAAAGTTAAGTGCAGAACATGAACTAATAGATGGAAAGCTTCAAATAGCATCTGTTTGCCAGATTTTCACTATTTGTTTTTATTGCATTTTTCTTGTCAATAGACTGCCTGTTTGCCAGGTTTTCACCCAATGACATTTTTTTTATTTTTTTTATTTTTTTTATTTTTTGCGCTACCAAGATGCCTGTTTGCCAGGTTTTCACCAGGGTAACCATTTTTTCAAGACTTTTTCTACTATTTTGGATTTCTTCAGGACTTTTTCTAATTTTTTTGTATTTCTTCGGTCTTTCTGATTTTTTTTTGTACTTTTAGGACTTTTGATTTTTGGATTTCTTGATTTTTCTGATTTTTAATTTCTTGAGGACTTTTGATTTTTTGGATTTCTTCAGGACTTTTTTCTGATTTTTTTTGGATTTCTTCAGGACTTTTTATGATTTTTTTGTATTTTTTCAAGACTTTTTCTAATTTTTTTGGATTTCTTCAGGACTTTTTCTGATGATGATAACCGCCTTAGACATAATACTTTTTCAGGTGCATGTTGTTGATAGGTTCATCAAATAGGTCCCCTTCTGGTGTTGATAGCTTGTAGGCTCCTGAACCATAGACTGCGATAACCACATAAGGATCTAGCCAATTTGGTTCGAACTTTCCTTTCTTTTCTCTGTCTTGCTGATTGCGTGGGTTTTTTTTCAAAACAAGATCACCCACATGAAAAGTACATGGCTTTACTTTGTGATTATAGCTACGAGACATCATTTTTTGATATGCTTTTAAATGATCAGCTGCTCTTTGTCCCTTTTCATCTAGGAGTTCCAATTCTTGGAGTCGGGAAACTCTGTATTCATCATCTGTTGTAAGGCCTTTCAATGATACTCTGAGTGAGGGAATCTCAACTTCTAAAGGTAGTATGGCCTCTGCTCCATAGACAAGAGTGAATGGTGTTGCTCCTGTTGGTGTGCGGACACTAGTTCTCTAGGCCCATAAGGCGGGATTGAGTTGAACGTGTCAATCCTTCCCTGAATCATTCACAGTCTTTTTCAAGATTTTCAATATTGTTTTATTTGAGGCCTCTGCTTGGCCATTCCCTTGTGGATAGTAAGGTGTTGAATATCTATGCTGAATGTGAAATCTCTCACAAAGTTCATCAACATCCTAATTTTTGAATGGATGTCCATTATCTGTAATAATGGAGTTGGGAATGTCGTACCGACAAATAATATAGTTGAGTATGAATGATGATATTTGTTTGCCGGTAACTTTAGTAAAAGGGACTGCCTCAATCCACTTGGTAAAATATTTTGTAGCTGTGATGATGAACTTATGCCCGTTTGATGAAGAAGGATGAATCTTGCCCACTAGATCTAACCCCCATTGAGAAAATGGCCAGGTTGGCGTGAATGGTTGAAGTTCCTGTGCAGGAGCATGAATAAGATTCCCATGAATCTGACATTTGGAGCATGTTTTCACAAAAGTGAATGATTCCCTCTCCATTGTAGGCCAGTAGTATCCCATTCTAATCAATTTCTTGGATAAGGTCAGTCCACTCGAATGAGTACCACAGATGCCACCATGAACTTCTTGTAAAGCTTTGTCAGATTCCTCACGTTCAAGACATCGGAGTAAAGTACCATCAAGACCATGGCGATAATGGGTGTCAACGATAAGAGTGTAGCGAGCGGATTGGCGGATAAAATTGTGTTTTTGGTTACGGGATAAATCGGGTGGCAAGATATCATCTTTGAGGTAGGCATAAATTTTTCCGTACCAAGGCGAATTGGATCCTACCAAATGGCAAATGATTTGGATTTCAGGGGTATCATAAGTAGGTGTAAATGATTGTTCCACTAGAAATTCATAACGATTCTAAGTTTCTGGGAGTTGTAACAATGATGCGATCGTAGCCATGGCGTCAACTACTTTATTATCAAGCCTTGGAATTTGTGTGAATTTGATGTCCACAAAATATTTCTTGAAATCATCAACCATCTTTTTATATGGTATTAGTTTGTCATCTTTGGTTTGATAATCATTATTGATTTGATAAATGACCCGATGTGAGTCGCCATACACCTGTAATTCTGTAATTCTCCATTCCAGTGCTATTTTGAGTCCGGTGATTAATGCTTCATATTCGGCTATGTTGTTGGTGCATGGAAACATCAGCCTATATGATCGAGGAATGGTGTGTCCTTGAGGGGTGACGAAAAGTATGCCTGCCCCCGATCCATGTTGAGTGAAAGAACCATCAAAATATAAAGACCATGGTTGTTTAGATTCTGCAGTGAAGACATCAGCATCTGGAAATTCAATGTGCAGGGGATGATCTGCTTGTAGTGGTGCTTCAGCTAATTGATCAGTGATAACTTGTCCTTTGATTGCCTTGCGATCAACATAATGGATGTCAAACTCACTCAAAATCATTACCCACTTTGCTAACCTACCTGTCAATGATGCTTTGCTTAACAAATACTTAAGTGGGTCAATCTTTGAAACCAGATTGATTGTATGGGTTAACATGTAATGCCAAAACTTTTGTGAAGCAAAGACTACTGCCATACAAGCCTTCTCACTAGAAGTGTAGTTGAGCTCATGACTTGTCAGTGTTCTACTGATGTAGTAGATTGCACGTTCCTTTCCTGTAGAGTCTTCTTGCACTAGCAGTGCCCCCAGAGATGTTTCTATTGCAGCAATGTATAAGATTAGGGGTTTGTCTGGATTTGGAGGTATGAGAACTGGAAGAGTCATTAAATACTGTTTGATTTGTTGAAATGCCAATTCACATTTGTCATCCCACTTGAAAGGAACATTCTTATGCAGTAGATGTGTGAAAGGTAAACTTTTGTCGGCCAATTGTGCAATGAATCTTCGTATAGATTGCAGTCGTCCCTGTAGTGATCTTAATTGACTAATGTTCTTTGGTGGAGGCATTTCCATAATTGCCTATACTTTTGCAGAATCTACTTCAATTCCTTTTTCTGAAACAATGTACCCCAAGAGTTTTCTAGATTTGACCCCAAAAACACATTTCTTAGGGTTGAGACGAACTTTGAATTTTTCTAATCTTGCAAATATTTTGGATAATATTTCAAGATGTCCTTCTCTGGTGTATGATTTTGCCAATATGTCATCCACATAATCTTCCATGAAGACATGCATCATGTCATGAAAGATTGTAGTCATGGCTCTTTGGTAGGTAGCCCCACATTCTTTAGACCAAAAGGCATGACGTTCCAACAATAAGTTCCCCATGGACATGTGAAAGTTGTTTTCTCCTGGTCTTCAGGTGCAATCTTGATTTGGTTGTAACCAGAAAAACCATCCATTAATGAATACATGGCATGGCCAGCTGTCAGATCAACTATGGTGTCAATGTTTGGCAATGGGAAGTCATCCTTAGGACATGCTTTATTAAGATCTCTGAAATTTGTGCATATTCTCACAATTTTATCTGGTTTGGATACAGGAACAATGGTTGAGATCCATTCTGCATAGTCAATTGGTCTTATGAAGCCCACATCAAGGAGTTTTCTCAGTTCTTCCTTAACCAATAATGCAACATGAGGGTGCATCTTTATGAGTTTTTGTTTCACCGGCTTGGTCCCTGGTTTGATAGACAGGTGATGAATGATAAGATCAGGATCAAGACCAGGCATGTCAGCGTAAGACCACGCAAAATTTACTTGATTTTCTTTCAGGAATTCCATGAACTCTGGTATTTCTTTCTCTGTCATTGATGCAGCTAACTGTAAAATTCTTGGTTTGTCAGAAGTCTCAAGATCAACAACATTTGTAGGCTCAATCAAAATAGACGATCGCTCATGGTAGTGCTCTGAGAGAGTGTCAAGATTCCCATCATCTGGCACCTCAAAGAGGTTTTCACCATTTGATACGCTCTTTATTTTATCTTTTGTTTGATCTAATACTGCCAGATTTTGGTTTTCACCATTAGATCTTTCTTTTTTGTTTTTACTTTTGCAGCTAGGAGACTTGACACTCTCCTGATCAAAAACTCTATGTCAAAAATCGCTGGTGGAACAATCATTTGTATCATCTGCAGAAAGGAAGTTTACGATAGCTTCGTCACTTGGAAACATGGGTATGTCGATCAGTTCGGTTGAATCCCAATCAATGAGATCAGGATAAATTAAAGATAGTGGATTGTCAGGTTGTGTGAAATCAGCTATGGTTATAGTCATAACGGAGTGGTCTGTAGGATCCAAGGTGTGAGGTGGGTCAATGATGATACTGTCCTCATGATAGTCTTGTTCATTTAGATCTGACTCGGCATCACTAGAATCATAGTGACTTTGTAGTTCAAATTTGCGTGTTTGGGTCCTTGAACCTTGTCCTTCAATTAGAGTTGGGGTGTACTGGTGTATTACATCAACCTCTTTGTCCCTCCAGAACTCATTATTGTAAATGATGTTCCATTCATATTCGGCAGAGTCTGTGTCAGAATTGTTGTCCAAGAAGTTCTAAACTGTTGTCAAACATGCTTCTTGTGAATCTGAGCCTTCTTGCAATGCGAAGACAGTTCCATGTAGTTGTTTGGATGTGCTTTCTTTGGAGTGAGTATCATAGCCCAATCCAGTTTTCTCTTTTGCAACGAATCCGCGGAGGTGAATGGGTTCAATTACTCCTTCCTTCCTTTTTCTGATAGGCCCTTCATCATAGCCCATCTTCTGCATGATTGAATACCCTTTTCCATATTTTTCTGTGGGTAATTTAACATTAGAGACTACTTCATCTTCATCTTTATAGAGCCAGTTTAAAATTTTTGTATCCTCAGGATTTTCCATGGGGAATTTTTCTTTGATGAATTGTCCATTAAATTTTGTGATTGGCTCTATGGGTGTTTGCTTTGATGTTGATGTTGTTGATATTTGGTGTTCCCTGATAGACGGTTGTCCATGTGATCGAGGTGATGTAGGTAAATTGGCAAGACAAAGAGAGTATTCTCCAACTCCATGATCCTTGAATTTCATCTTTTTATCAAAACTATTGGTCAATTGACTGATTTGTGTGTCAATCTTTAGAGAAGTCCTAGCATGAGCTTCTCGATTGTTAGGGACCAAAGTATCTTGACTGGCTTTTATGTTGGCACAAGTTTGAATATTGGAATTATCAGCCGGTATCGTGATTTCCTGTCCATCATAAGGAAACTTAAGACATTGATGGTAGGTTGATGGGACAGCTTGCATTTCGTGGATCCAAGGACGACCCAACAAGATGTTATATGCAAGATCTCGATCTAGTACTTGACAAAAAGTATTCTTTATAACAGGGCCCACTCTGATTGGCAACATGATTAGACCCTTGGATGCTCTTTCTTCATCATCATAAGCTTTTATGGTAATCTTTCTTCTAAAATCAATGGAGTCCTCAAAAAATCCTAAGGCCTTAACCAACTTCATGGTATAGATATTCAAACCAACACCTCCATCTATTAGAACTCGTCTGATACGAAACTTGTGAACCATGACTTCTAAGTACAATGATGAGTTATGGGGATGAGTTATGGAAACGTCATCTTTTTCAGAGAATGAAAGGCAAGTGGGTGAGGACAAGTGTCCTACCATGGCTTGAAATTGGTTCACATCCAGGTCAGTGGATACATTAGTTTCAACAAGGGATTTTTCAAGAATTTCCTTATGGGCTGGGGAAATCTTCAATAGTTCCAGAATAGAAATTTGAGCGGGTGTTTTCCGAAGCTGATTGACCAAATCATATTGATGTTGAGGTGGAGGTTCAATGGTTTTTGAAGAGGTGCCTTTTAAAACAACTTTAGCTTGCGCTCTTGTTGTTGTGTTGACTTCTCTATATTCCACCTTCTTGCTGACTTTAATGACATTTACCCGTTCGTCGTCTGTGTAGAGATGATTGATTATATGATCATCATTGATATGATTCACATTTTTTTCAGAAGACTCACCCTTTTGATAATTGGGCAAAGGGTTGCGAAATGCTTGGTGGTATGCGTTGGTTTGTTGATTTCCTTCTATTGTAATGATGTCATTATCGATTAAGTCCTGAATGGCATTCTTCAAGGTTTGGAAATTGTTTGTGCGATGACCTTTACACCGATGATAATCACAATAGTATGCCTCATTCCATGATGGAGGCTTTACACTGGGTTCATAATTTCGTTGAGGTGGTAACGTAATGACATTTTTGGCCATCAACTCTTTGAATGTGGATTCTAAAGATTGTCCCAATGAAGTGAAAGTTCTTCTATTCGAGAAGAATCAAAATCTTTGTGGATTTGTATTCGAGGTGTTCCCTAAGGAATTGTGATTGTTATTGGTTCCTCGGTAACCCTAGTTGTTGGAAGTCCCTTGATGGGGAGTAGAGTTTTGATTTGTATTGTTCCTCGGAGGAGGAGGATTATTTCCGTGATTTGCAATCGAGTTGACATTGTTGTTGTGACTGTTTGGAGTACTGAGGACAAATGGTTTGGTCAAGGCATGATTTGCATCAACACCATCATTCACCATATTTTTGTTGCAAGTCCAGAATTTGGACTTGTCCTGATTATTGTGATGGTTGGATGAGCTAGGATTTTCTTTGTCATGTTTTATTATTCCTCTTTTGACCAAAGCATTTTCAATGGTTATGGCATCTTCAATCATTTTCTCGAAAGAAGGAGGACAATGTAAGTTCAAGTGATAGCTCATTTCTAAATTTAAATTGTTAATGAAAGTAACCATCTTTTCCTTTTCAGGAACAAGACGTGGATATCTAGCAAACATTCTTCTCCATCTCTGAAGAAACGTAATGAAAGATTCGCCAGGTTTTTGTGCAACTTTACAAAGATCTATCATGGTGATCTGGTGTTGTATGTTGTAAGTATATTGTGATATGAATAGGTTGATCAATTCTTCAAATGTCCTGACGGGAGGTGTAATCTTAGATAGTCATTCCATAGAGTGTACTCCAAGACTCCTAGGAAACAATCGCATCAAATAAGTGCCTTCGTGAGCGAATTCCAATGTCATGTTTCTGAAGTCTCTAACATGATCAATTTGATCCTTTTTCCCATTATAGCGATCAAATTTTGGCATTTCACAATGCTTGGGAAAAGGAATCATGTTAAGACTTCGGTTGAAAGGATAAGGACAAATTTCCTCGAGAGTATATTTCTTCGTGGTTGTTCCCCCTTATAATTCTTTGACTTGTCCTTGAAGTGCCTTGATTTGTTGGGTCAAAGCACTAAGATCAGAAAGGGGTGTCTCTTCAGGTTTATTTTTCAAGTTTTCAGTGTCAAAGTCGTGAGGCAATTTAGCCCCTTGTTCGGCTAGATAGCGAAAATATTTTTCCTTATCTCGCTGCAAGATCTTTTCAATGGCTTTATGGAATTTTGGATCTTGCTCAACCTCTCTAAGACGTTCCTCATCTTGTTCCTCATCACTATCCACCTGGTTTTTATCTCTGTAATTATGAAATGGATTTTCTTCTCTATTGTCCATGTTGTTAAAAAATGGATTTTGATTTATGCTGAAAAGGGGATTACTACTTTCTCCTTCTTCTTGAGTGTTTTGAATATGACTTTCTTTTTGGATTGTATCCTTCAATTTATTGTGTTGAGATCTTGTGGAGATAGGCATATGAATTTGAAAATCTCCTCTAGACTTAGATCACGGTTTCTGACAAGTGCAATGGGAATGATATTTTGATCTGATAAGATGTGAAATCTTATGATATGATCAAGGATGCTCCTAATTTATTGATTGTGGCTTCCAATTGATGAAGGATTTCAGAATCCTGTTGGGGAAGTTTAACCAAAAATTAGAAAGTTGTTTGAGAGATGCACTCTTAAAGTTTTGATCTTTGTTTTCGAAAAAAAGTTCCAAAATGACTGAAGGATTTGATTGGGATGTGAAGGATATTCTATAGAAGGTTGTGGTATGCTGTCAAATTCAAGAGGTTGGTTATGATTATGCCGTTGTGATAGAGCTAATCTCTGATAATAAGCTCGAGAATCTAAGGGATCTTCAGCATACTCATCAGTGAATCCTCTAACAAAGTCTTGGTATCTGTGAAGAAATCCTCAGTAGTGAAGCAAGACTTGTTGACTTTTGTACAAGAATTTTCTCTTTTGCAGTATTTTCTTGTATCCTAATGTTTTCTTGGGTTTTATGATCCTTTTGGAGACTGATTTCTTGGGAAATTTTGTTGATTTCCAATCTCTAAGCATGGGAAAAGTATTGGGAATGTTATTGGACCAATGGTATGAAAATTTTTTGAGTGATTTCAGTTGTTGTTATTCATGTTCATTTTGGATGATCTCTTTATCTAAATTTATGTGATGGAAGACACAACAAACATTTTTTTAAACAGTTGTTCTTAAAGCCCTATACTAACATGAAGTGTTTGATCAAGAAAATGTTTTCATAGGTTTTTCACATGAAAGACAATTCAGACAGACTCACTCTTAAATGCCCAAGTAGGTCATTCTAGTAATCAACAGCCCACATCTTAGAACTGCATCGACTCACACAGTCGTGTCACCCCCGAAGGGGCGCCCGTGTTTTTGTCTTTTCCAAGCGCATACTCGGAGTTACGGAAGTGGATACCGGATCCCCTGAGCAAACAGTCCTTGGCAGTTATATGGTGAGTGTCTTGGGGGAAGATTCTTCCCTCCCCTTGCACTGTGATTATTAGAATGTTCGGAAACTGACTTCGGTTGGCCACTACACTAGGTTCGTAGTAAGGATTTCCGTTTGGTGCGGCAATAATAAACTCCCTCAAGAGACCTCCCAACCTTTAGAACAAAGGCTTTGGGGATGGTTATCTTGCACACTACCGGAAAAAGAGGGTTTCCCCAGATTTGCTTTAAATTTTATAGTGGGGCGGAATAGCCTGGCTTTGGCTTGAACCCACTTGAGTCGTTCCCGTAGGGTGAGTACTTTTTCCCACTACGACTGGCTCTCTAAAGGATGTAATTAAAGTAGTAAAATTTATGAAATGAAAAGGCAAGTCTGGTATTCTGATCACCCAGTTAAGGGGAGAGCATAGACCTATTGCCATAGTCAAAGCAAGCAAATGTTCTTTTTAAATTCCAAATCACAATGATCTAATCTAAGTGAAGATATTGCTTCACCAAAAATAGATTGTTCAATTTTAACTGCAAGATCATTGTTTGGTGACTATCCTAGATTGCTTCATTTTATCTAGATGTGACTACCCTAGGATTGCTTCATTTTAAAAATCCAAAAAAAAGAAAAAGAATTATGTCTGCGGAAGGCGTCAAACTCATAATTTTGTGTTTTTGTTACAATCTATATGCGCCAGAACAGAAGGTATATGCGTCGGAACAGAGGGTATATGCGCTAGAACAGATGCTATATGCGCCTAAACAGTCACTATATGCACCGAAACAGATGCTATATGCACCTAAACAGATGATATATGTGCCGCAAGAAAGATTTATATGTTTTAAAACAGTTACCATGTGCCAAAGGAAAGATTCTATATGCGCTTAAACAGTTACTCTATGTGCCTAAATAGTTACGATATGCGCCTAAACAGTTACGATATGTGCTCCAAAATATTGCAAAACAAAAAGTTAAAAACCCCGTATGTGCCGCAGAAAATTTCGAATGCGCCTAAACGCCAATTTTTTTCCGAAAATCGATTCCAAAACGCGGAAACTGTAAAAACAAATTTGCAGATAATGTTAAATTTGTGGGTTCAGGCCCCACAGTGGGCGCCATTTTATGTGTGTGTGAAAAATGTATCAATGTAGATGAAATCAAACACATATTAATAAGACATTAAATCAAGAAAGCTGAAAAAGAAACAGAATAATCAAACCGTGACAGCAACTTCCCCGAAATCGTCTTATCTTCCTCTAACTCCAGTGTTTTGTTGTTTCAAATGGCTCTCAGATCAGCAGACCAATGCTCAACAAAATGACAGCTAAAGAACGAGATTTAAATAAAAATGCATATTATGCTAAATGCAAAGCTATGCTAAGATGAAAGTATGGTTGTGATGCTGAAAATGATGTGAATGCATAAGCTGATTGTATGAACGTAGATATGCGTAGGTATGTGAAGGTGAGTGCGTGCGTAAGTAACCAAAGCTTGGATTTGCACCGGCTTTTATAGAGTTTTTGAACGGATTTGATTGGCTAATTCGATCGATGGCCCAGATTAAGCTTGTTTGAACGGACGGTGGGAGATTTTTGAAAGTGGAGAAGAGGATGGAAGGTTTCCTTTTTTCTTCAATTTCCGTCATTGAGATCCGAAGGGAAACTTCCATTTCGAAGGATGAGTTGAGAATTTGGAAGGGTGAGTTTAGCATGAGTTAGAAATTAAATAAAATATATTTATTTAATTTGGAAGTGAAGATGAAAATGGAAACTCACATAATTAAATAAATCATATTTAATTATGTTTAGAAATGAATTAGGGGAAAATATTAAATAAAATATTTAATATTTAATTTGAGGATGAAAAGAATATTCCATTATTTGAATATTCAAAATATTCAAACTTTAGAATAAAATGATAACCAAATATAAATAAATTATAAAAATTTATTTAATTTAATTAAGCGGAAGGTGGAAGGTGGGATGAAGAAGATATTCCATTATTTAAATATTCAAATATTTAAACTTTAGAATAATATGATAATCAAATATAAATAAATTATGAAAACTTATTTAATTTAACTAAGTGGAAGGTGGAAATGTCAATAATTAAATAAAGTTATTTATTTAATTAAGGTAGAAGAATTTAGAAAATGAACGATATAAATAAATGATTAAATTTATTTATATGTAGATGACTTCAAGAGAATTAATTAAATAAATCATATTTAATTAATTAACAAGCTTAATCATGACCATTTTTAGACGTATACAGGACCCAAATGAAAATGGTAGCCTAGAAAGGTGTCCTTCTGAGCCATGTTAGAAAGCTTCAACTTCTAAAAGCCTCCTAGTGAAGTACCTTAATTTATCTTCTTTCCTTGTTCAAAATCCCTATAAATATGGATGAGAAGATTGAACAAATTCAGAGACACTTCCTTTGATTTGATACTAAACAAGAAATAAAATTTTATCTTTTTTCTTAATATATAGTTTGTACTCCTAAAGAAAAAGGCGGGCTTGCCATTAGAAAGATAAATATTATGAATAAGGCTCTCTTGGAAAAGGTTGGTTGGAGACTTATAAAGTCTAATGGAGGATGGACTAACATCATGAAATATAAGTACTTAAATGGGAGAGGGAATTCTCTTGTTTCAAGCGCAACACCTCTTGTTTGGCTCTAACATCTAGATCAATATTTTCAAATATAAAACCATTGTTTCTTTGAGCTTAAAATAGAAAGTGGGTAAAGGTATCAATCTTATTAGGTTTTGGTAAGACCCCTAGATTTCAATACTACCCTTAGAGTATCACCCTATCTAATTTTCTATCCAAGAATATTTGAAAAGAAGACTAGACAACTTTGTTAAAGAGTATTAGATAATGAAGGGAAACCGGGTTGTTTGGAATATTTCTCTAATCTAGTTTCATCCACCTATCAATATTGTTGCTTCTAAGTTATAAAAAATTATAAGTAACCATAGATTTTATATAATATCCCTTTGGGATAAAGTAACATGGTCAATTGATCACTCAAGTAACTATATTGTTAAATCTAGAGC
The DNA here is from genome assembly GCA_007258455.2 of Sequoia sempervirens. NCBI lineage: Eukaryota > Viridiplantae > Streptophyta > Pinopsida > Cupressales > Cupressaceae > Sequoia > Sequoia sempervirens. Next base: position 90,118 of record VDFB02364237.1, read on the forward strand.
TAAATTGCTAGATTATTCTCAAAATGACTCCTTCAATTGGAAGAATATATGTGTGCATAAAACTATTCCTAAAATTGGTGTTTTTTAGTGGACAACTTGTCATACAAAGATTTTGACTCTTGAAATCCTCCAAAAAAGAGGTTTTTAGATGATGAATAGATGCTCACCCTATGAATAAGAAGAAAAGAGTATTGATCATATTAGATCCATTATATTTATTCCTAGAGAGTTAGATAAAAAAAATTCTTGATAAAAAATTATCTCATGGGTTTGGAAAGAAAATATTAGAAGTATTATAAAAAATTGGAAGTCCCCATTCAATCATCCTTTGATAAAATAATGATGGTGGAAATATCTTTTCCATGTTGGTTGGGACTTGAGGAAAGAAAGAAACAATTTTATTTATTTTAGAAATCGATTCAAGTCTTGGGAGGTGCCTACAAAATTAATAATTCACAATATTGTAGAAAATGTTTAGGTGGTTGATCTCAAAAAACCAAAAATTAATCCCTCAGATCTTGAAGTGAAGATAACTATAACATGGAAGGTTTCTAATAATCTAGCTAAAGTTGACCTCTCAAAGATGATTTCTTGCAAATATACCACTTGGACCCCCCTAATGCTAGATGGCACAAACTAAATTTTGATGGCTCTACAAATCATAACCCAAGTCAAGCAGGTGGGAGTGGTTTAATAAGGGATGATAGGGACTAGCTAATATGAGGCTATGATTAAAACTTGGGTATTCAATCTTATAACTTCATAGAAGGGGTTGCTGATCTCCAAGGTATTTTATTCAATAAAAAAAGGAATTAAGAAATTAATTATAGAGGGAGACTCCAAAAACATAGTTGACATAATAAAATCTAAAGTTATCCACAGCTAATCATATTAATACATAATAGAAGAGATACAAATAAATTTGGATAACTTTGGAGAAATAAAATTTCAATATGTAAATGTAGGGAAGGGAATGGTTTGACATAATCCTTGGCCAACTTCAACACTCATATCAAAGGGCTCTTGATTTGGAATGATTTCAATTCACTCTCAAATCATATCGACTTTCAAGTAAAAAATGAGGCATTAAATAATAATTAATTTCTTGCTTAAGGATGTCTTGAAAGGACCTCTTGACATGAGCGGAAATACTCTCTAAAACTCTAGCAAATAAGGTTTTCAGGGGAGAAGAAATATCAACTTTCTCATGCCATTTCTATTCATACTTACCATTGAGCTCAAGATTATCATTCCCAAAGACTTCATTAGCCTTATCATTCCTAGGAATTTCAAGCTTCCCCTCATTTTTACCAAGGGTGGAGATATGCTTCAAATTGAACTTTCCAATTGTGAGAATATCAAGAATGACATGGAGGTTTGGAATATTTTGCAAAGAGGCAATCTCTCATCCTACTTCAAGGCCATGAATGGATTTGACACAATCATTTCTTGTGAGTTTTCTATTTCTTGGAAGGTGGCTCAGGTTTATGTGTGAAAAATATCATTTTATGTCTTTAAGGATGTTATTGTTGCAACTACGAGGCTTCCCATAAATGGAAAATGAATTCCTAAAAAAATCAATGGAAAATACTAGGAAGCAATGAAAATATTTATGAAGAGGAAAAAAAATCAACAAGTTATCAAATGGTTTCAACAAGGAAGGTCTCCCTGGGGTTCAGAAGAGGATGAAAGAGGCTCTTATGTGCTATATAACTCTAGAGGGTAGATAAAAAAGGCTTCACTCTTACCTTTTTCCCATGATTAATCACCTTAGACATAATTTTTGCATGAATTTTCATTTTTTGGATTTTTTCATCCTTGAAGGAATCTATTCAAAAAATGCTCTTGAGTGAAAAGGAATTATTTATTGATTTTATTGGTTACACCTTTCCCAAAGCATGGTCCCCCTATCCACTTGCATGTCTACAAACCTTCTCTTGTTTCTCTTTGTGTAAGAGGGAAAATGGATCAATGGAATACAACAATGAAATCAATCAAATGAGATCAAAACAAGATAAAAACCCAACCTACTCATGAAATATAATTGCAAAGCTATGAATTCAACAAGCAAGATTAGCATAAATGAGAATCAAATGAATTTAAAACTACAATTTTACCATCCCATGTTGGAGTCTATTTGTATTGATAATGGATGTGGGATTGCTTGATTCAATACAAAGTCTCCATGATTGCAAAAGCTTGATTAACAATGATAATGGTGATCTAGAATGAAATTATTTGCTCAATGTGCTTCAATAGTCCATTTGACATGACCCCTCCACAAATTCACTAGATTATTCACTAATTTATGAGAAGGATGAAGGTTGTTTTATAGATTTACGTTTTTCAGATGAATGATCAAGATGCAACATTTAAATATCACGATCAACAGTTGAGAACCGTTGAGAGGAAATAGATTGATCAGTTAACTCATCTAATTGATCCAATTAAGGGATTTAATTGGATAATCAGTGGGATTATATTGAATGATTAGTGGGATTAAAGAAATTAGTTTGAGTGTTTAGTGGGATTAGCATAATCGGTAGGATTGGGAAATAGAATGAGAAATCAGTGGTCATGATTTATTCAGTCAAGATATGTGAGGATATTTTAATTAATTAATGTTGGAGAGGAACGTGCAAGTTGTATTTGACTTTAATAAATAAAGGAATACTTATTTATTGACCATGTTGAGTGATTTTGGGGAAATTGAATAATTGGTTTAATTATTCAAATTTGGAGAAAGGAAAGTAGCTTAATTAAATTATTAATGATAACAATTTAATTAATTCAGATGAATAAGGTATTTTAGTGACATAATTAAATAATTTATGTTTATTTAATTAATCAGGACGAATAAGGTTAAATTAGGTGACGATATAGTGAATTAATTAAACAATTAGAGATTATTTAATTAATAGAGGAAAATAGGGTTAATGATGGAAATGGTGTTAAAAAGGGGGATTAATGATGTTAATGAAGTGATATGTAATAGTGATAATGAAAGTAATGTCGATAATGAAAATTGTAGTTTAGGATGTGTGATATGTGTTAAGCCATTTTTACATGTCTACATTTTGCCCCTCTTTGACACAATGTACTGGTTACATTGTTTTAAAGAATTCGATGTTCAAATCAAATTTGAAAATTTTAATATGCCCCACTGTGCCCCAATGGTCAGTAGAAGGATGATAAGATGCTAGGGTGCCCCCTTGAGAGGTCGGTTGAAAAAATTACTTGTTTTGGTCGAGCACTCGACTAGGTTTCAAAGTAGTTTAGATGCATAGAGGATGAAAATTTAAGGCTTAAAGATCACGTTTAAGGTTTTGGATGGTCATAGGTGCTCCCAAAATTGACCTAGAAGGGGTTCCTAGTGAAAAATTAGGGTTTGGGGGGTTTAAAATGGAAATTAGGGTGAAATTACCCCTCATTTGCACACTTTGCTTTGTTAGATTTCTACCTCTGGAGAGTTTTTAGTGATTTCGTGTTGCAAACGCCGATTCACTATGGATTGCATTTCAAGTGCCCCACACTGAGCAAAGGCAGTCTATCAATTCAGGAGGTCATTTGATGCAAGGATTGAATTATGTCTTCTTTATTTTTTCACTTTTGTCATTTTTCGCTTTTGTAATTAATGCTTGAAGTAGGTTTAGCACGATAGCAGTAATCTAGGATAAAGGATGTCATTGTGATATATTTGCTATTTTCCTAGATTAGTGTGCCACTTTTGTGTAAAGTAACTGCTATCATAGAATGTGACCACTATTGTAAATAGTATTCACTATTGTTTGGCCTGGTGAAATAGGTTAGAAAGCTATTTGCTATTGTTAAAAGTAGTTGCTATTGTAGGATAACAGGTTCGCTATCATTGAAAGTAACTGCTATCATCCTAAAACAAGGTTGTTGTAAAATAGGGCCGCTATCATCTTAGAAAGGGTCCCTATTGTTAAAAATGAATAATTTAGCTACTTTTTTTGCAATTTTAAGTTTCCAATTTGATTTTTGAGAAAAAATTTGACATTGTGGGTTAAATGTTTGTAGGCAATTCTCAAACCTCTTTATTCTAGAGAGTGCTAGTCGTGACAACTGCTAAATTTCATTGCTAGCTTCCAGGAGTTGGAGAGAGACTTCCTCAATGCAGTTGGACTTCGTTATATCTGTTATATGCCTATGATTAGAGCACATCATGCTATGATGATTGCATTGTTCAAGAGATGGCATTCAGAGACCTCTTCATTTCACTTGCTTACTGGAGAGTGCATGATCACTCTGGAGGATGTATGGAGGATTCTACGGATCCTGATTCACAATGAGTTGGTCATATACAATGTCTTCCTGGGTACATAGGTCATGCAGAGGCTTCTGGGTGTACATCATCTGCATGTTGTAGATTTAGAGATATACTTGACTTCGTTTATTGATGGTGTTGATCCTATGTCTATGGTGTTCGTTGGATTGATTATTGGGCCTTTGATTCCTAATAGGAGAGATAAGGTATTTTATATTGGCTAGGGCATTTGTATAGAGTAGACAATGGAGCACGAGACAGTGTATGCTTGGGGTTTGAGTGTTTTGTCCCACCTATACAGGGACATGCATGAGGTTGTGTATCAAGGTGGCAGCTCTATTTCTGTAGGGATGAACCTTCTTCATGTTTGGTCATGAGAGAATATTACCATGACTCATCTAGATGGTATGACTCAACAAGATGAGGGTGATCCTTTTGTATATAGATATTCTGATTATTTGCACTACAACCTTCCAGGAAGTCCATCACATTGGTAGGAAATTTATGATGATATCACTGAGTTCATTTGAAGACTATTTATGGCATGTGAGGTATGGGTTGATGACCATGACCAGCTGACTTGCTACAGACATACTTAGTGGTTGATAGGTCGAGTGGACATTATTTTGGACAGGTATCTACTAAATAGAGTTATGAGGAAATTTTGCGTGAGGCAGACTCACCCTTTAGATGCATACCATGCCTGCTTTGGATGCATGGCTTGAAAGGTCAATGCATTAGGGCCGAGAGCTAATTAGGGGTGGAGGTGGTAGAGTTTAGAGTATTGGATCCCATTGGTTGTGGATGGGCAGTTGGTTCACCAAATGGAGGTGTTGCTAGAGATTGTGCACAATGGTGGGCTTGCCACTGTCCTTTGAGATTCACAACTCGTGTTGGCACTGGCCCAGTCACTCGTCAAGTCAGGAGGATAGCCTAGGTTGTAGGGAGGAGGGGTGATAGACAGAGGCTATGGATTTTTGTTGATTAATTACAAGGTGTACAAGATAGACAAGATTGGTAGCATCAACAAAAAAAACAATATCAACAACAACAAGGACCACAAGCACCTCCCCGTCAAGGAGATCTAGCTACACAGGTGGCTTAGTTGACAGCCAAGAGATATCATGTTGTTTAGGATCGTGATGCTAGGGATGGTGAGAGAGACACTAAGGTAGCTCGGCAACATGATCTAGAGGTATAGTTGGATAATATTACTGTTGAGTGAGACCATCTCCGGGCAGAGCAAGATTCTCTTAGATAGGAGACAGATTCAAAGAGGTAGCAGCATCAGAGTGAGATGGATTGACTCATCACGTAGAGGACATACTATCAGACCCTATATGATTCTTTTATACCGAGAGCACCGAGGCATCCTCATTTTGGAGAGTCGAGTAGTGCCACAGGTGTAGAGTCAGGAGGACAGTCTATTAGACAGCCATAGTTGTCTCCTGTTCACAACCACCACCAGCATAGATCACCACCTCAAGATGACCAACAGGGCTGATGGGGATTTTTCATGATCTTTATGTTTATGTTATTGTATCATAGACTCTATGTAGACATATTGTTTTGTATATTCATTCATCGGCCCATCTGAGGCCTCGTATTAATTTTGATATCACACATGATGTTTGATGATGTACATGACATTCCCATTTTTTATTATATATGAGATATACCATTTTTTGTTGTGGCATTTATGTGTTATGAGATTTTCATGGATTTTTTTATGTACGAATGATTTATGATTATATGCTCATGATTTTGTACTTTTCTAATGCATTTATATGATATGGATAGATTTTGTTGTGGCATATGATGTTTTATTAACTGATGGACATGATATGTACTGATGAGTTTGTGGATGCAGGATGCGGATGTTAGTCAGAAGATATGTTAGTATGATTAGAGATGGATAGATAGAAGTGTTAGATGATTGATCTATTTTTTTGAAAATCTATGGACCATGATTATTGATGATATGCATTGATGAGATGAATTGATAATATAATTGATATTATTCATTGATGATATGTGATTATATGCATTGATGAGTTTGCTTGTGCTTTCGTGGAGGACTAAGTAGTTTTTTAGCAATCTTTATTGATTTAGAAAATAGGCATGATGCACCAAGGTATTAAAATGACCAAGGTAGCTTTATATCTATTATGTGGACTTTGACTCCTCAAACAAAGAGTATTCTTTCTCATACCAGACATATAGAAACCCTATTAGAGTGTATGGATGAGAAGTTTCAAAAAAATTCGGAGTAGTTACATAGAAAGGTATAGAGTACCTAATATGCAACCACTTACATGAAATTTCCCCAAAACAACTTCCATACATAGAAAAAAGAAAATATTTGCCATGGTAGTTTTACAAAAATATCCAACAAACAAAGCAGATAGAAAATCAATGATCAATGCCCCATTCCTTCCTTTCTAAATCCTTATGGACATACTCGAGAGATCCTAGGAATGTGACAATAAGATAAATCAAAAAGATAAGATCATAAAAAAATAAACAATGTTGAATCACTTGCCATAGATGTTTTGATGTTTTAGGATGTTTACCAATTGATGTTGTCTATTGTAGGAACACTTTATCCATTAAGACATATTTCAGGATGTTGATGATGATTCTCAAAAGGTAGGGTAGTTAATACTTAAGCATTTTTTTAGTCTAATGATGATCCAATCATTTTGTTTCTTTGCATGGAAGTTTTGGATTTCGATGTTTGCTTTGTTTGTTGATTGTGTTTATGATTGTTTATTATGGATGGAAAGTTTATTATTTATAGGTGATAATAGAGATGGGACTTTTTGAGATTTTTTTAATGTTTTTTGTGCTTTTCAAGGTTATTTGATGTTGTTTTTGACGTTCTCGAGAGATTTAGAGATAATTAGGGGGGCCTAAACGGACTGACATAGTGTGGGGGCTCATTAATGATGACCTTGCCTACATGAAAAATGTAGAGACATCGTAGTTCGATTGTATTGAGTGACACTATTTTTTGAGTTTTCTGACTATTTTTGGAATTTTTTGTATTTTGAATGTTTTTTAGGATTTTGACCAAGTTTAAAGAACAAGAGGGACACCTAAAAGGACAGACCTAGTGCCTCAAAGGATCATCGATGATGGCCTTTCCTAGATGCAATCTCAAAGATAATATAGTTCAACTATATTGACTTGATGCAACTCGTTTAGAGATGACCTATAATGTTTTTGGGATTTTGTGTTTTACAACTTTGTTTTTGGATTTTGACTATTTTCTGGATGTTTTTTATTTTGATAGTTTGTTGTATGTTTTTTTTTTTTGGATAGCTTTCTACAAGTGATGGGATTAACAAGGATCCAATCAATTACCAGGTTCAGGAGGTTTCCCCTAGTTTGGGATAGGATTTTTTTATTAGGGATAGGTGGATAAAATGGATGGTGGATAGAGATGGTGAAGCAAGGTTCAACACTTGATCAGTTATCAAGCCATGGTTGGGTGCACATTTTATTATGGAAATGGTGGAGTGGAGGCGGTAATAGATAGGTTGCATTGATAGATGAGGATGCAGGTCTTATTCAAACGTAGCACTTGTTTACCAGGTTTTCACTATGGTACCAATCCTAGAAGCACCACAAGGTGGTTTTCACTTAAAGGACATTTTATTTATCTTTAATAATTTCTTGATTTTTTAATTTTTTTTTTCTTTTTTTTGCTTTTTTTCTTGGGATATTCTGACACTCTTAGGTGTAGAACTTCTTGATATGACTATTGTTAAGAGGTTGAACCAGAGCTTCTCCTTCTGGCATAGCCAACTGATATGCTCTAGAGTCGTAGCTTACTATAATGATATAGGGACCTAGCTAGTTTGGTTCAAACTTACCTTTCCCATATTGATTCAATTGGACCTTCTGATTTCCTTCAAGACCAAGTCACCAACTTGAAAGTTTCTATTTTTTATTTTCTTATTGTATATTTTCTTGAGCCAATTTTGATAGGCCTATAAATGGTTCAATGTGATCAAGCGTCTTTCATCTAGGAGTTCAAGCTCATTGAGTTTGGATACCCAATACTCTTCATTGCTAACAAGATCCTTCAATGATACTCTCAAGGATGAGATTTCAACCTCTATAGGTAGTATTGCTTCATATCCATAGACCAAGGAAAAGGGAGTTGCACCTATAGGTGTGTGGATGTTGGTACTATAAGCCCATAAGGCTGGGTTTAGATGTAAGTTCCAATCACGACCAACATCATTAACATTTTCCTTTAGGATTTTCAGGATAGTCTTATTGGATGCTTCATCCTGGCCATTTCCTTGAGGATAATATGGGGTTGAAAATGGTGTTGGATAGAGAATCTTGAGTAAATCTCACAGAAATATTGGTTCTTAAACGAAGTTCCATTATCTATTATGATAATTTGTTGGATGCCATATCAATAGATCAAATAGTTAAGATTGAACTTAGTTATTTGTTTCCCTATGATATAGGTTAAAGGAATAGCCTCTATCCACTTTGTAAAATACTTTGTAGCAGTAATGATGAATTTGTGTCCATTGGAAGAGGTCGGTGATATCTTTCCTATTAGGTCTAGTCCCCACTAAGAGAAGGGCCATGGAGTAGTGATAGGACACAACTCTTATGCAAGTGCATGTACAAGATCTTTGTGCTATTGGAATTGACGATACTTCTTGGAATAATGAATTGCTTCTTGCTCCATTGATGGCTAGTAGTACCCTATTTGAAGTATCTTCTAGACTAGGTTAGGTCCACTAGAGTGAGATCCACAAACAACTTCGTGTACCTCTTGCAAGGCAATTTTCTCTTCTTTTGTGTTAATTCATCATAGTAACGTACCATCGAGACTTTAGCAGTATAAGGTATCTCCAAGGATAGTAAATAGAGAAGTTTGATGGAAAAAGGTTTCCTTTTTATTGGTGGTTATGTGGGGTGGTATGATTTCATGTTGGATATAGGAAAATGTGTCTTCATACCAAGGCAAGTCAGGACCAACAACATCACATACAAGTTCAAATTCTAGGATATCGAATGTTCGTATAAGAAACTATTCCACCAAGAATGCATATCTAGGAACATTCCTAGGTATGTCAAGCAGTGAACCAATAATAGCCATAGCATCAGCTACTTTATTGTTAACCCTTGGGATCTGTTCAAAGATGATGACAAAAAAGTATTGTTTGAAGCTATCTACCATCCTTTTCTATGGTATGAGCTTGTCATCTTTAGTTTGGTATTTGTCGTTGACCTTCCTTATGACCAATTAAGAGTCACCATAGACATGTGGTCCCTTAATTTTCCATTTCATGGCCATTTTCAGCCCATTGATCATTACTTCATACTTAGCTATATTATTTATACAAGGGAAGGAAATCCTGTAGGATTTTTGTATATTGTCTCCTTGTGGTGTGAGAAATAGGATACCAGCCCCTAAGTCATGATGAGTGTGGGATCTGTCGAAGTAAATGGTCCAACGAGTTGACTGAGTTGTTTGCAGGATGCTTCCATTTGAAAATTCTACTATGAGTGGTTGATGATCTTCAATTGGTGCTTCTGCTAATTGATCTGCTATTACCTGTCCCCTGTGGATTTTTGTTGACATATTCTATGTCGAACTCACTAAGTATCATGACCCACTTAGTGATTCTTCTTGTAAGAGCTACTTTTTCCAAGAGATATTTCAAAGGGTCTATCTTAGATATCAACTTGATTTGTCTATTTAACATGTAATTCCTAAGCTTTTGTGTTGTGAAGACAACTGATAGAATTTCTCATCTAATGGGTGTATAATTCAACTCATAGCCAACCAGGGTATGACTAATGTAGTAAATTTCTCATTCTTTATTTTGTTCATCAATTTGTGCTAATGGGGCTCCTAAAGCTACTATTGTTGTGGACACATATAGAATCATTTCTTTATCCTAAATTAGAGGCATCAATACTAGGGGAGTGAGCAAATAGTCCTTTACCTATTGAAAAGCTTGATCACACCTTTTGTCCCATTTGAATGCTACATCTTTGTGGAGAAAATGTGTGAATGGATGACATTTATCTGCTAGTTGTGCAATGAACCTTCTGATAGACTGAAGCTTGTTGTAATGCCCCGCCAAGGAACCCCAGAGGATGACCCAACTATAGCACAATAATGGAACATTTTTTTTAAATGAAATAACAATAGAAAGAATGATGAACATAACATGTAGTCTAACCCTAAGTCCTCTAAGGTTCCATGACTATGCTACTAACTTAACTATAATTCGAGAACTAGAATCAATTCCATTAGAAAATATGTTTACATGATTTGTCTAACCATCAAGTTCATTTTAAACCGTCACATTAAATGATTAAACAATGTGAATTTCCATGACATGTCATCAAATAAACAACATTAAAGATCATTTATAAATAACTAACAAATATATATACATATTCCATTACATGAGAGTACATCATTACATTATTTACAAAAATGCTTCTCTGAATAAATCAATATTACAATCAATGGTACATCTGGAATATAATCCATTACATATACATAAAAAGACTATCTTCATGAACTGAAACATGAAGTGGAATCTGCTATGCAAGGTACAACTTCTACGCACTCGAACAAGCAACAAGGAAACCCAATGGAGGAAAAAGCACCAACCTCCCGACCATGTGTAACCCTAAGGTCCACCCCCCGTGCTAGGAGATAACATAAGGTCCCACTACAGAAACAATCAAAAAGATAGAAGGCTAACATAAAAAAGGCTAAACATGGCCCAAACACAACACTGCAACAACATTGACATCACATAAACATATACATCACTTCTAGAGGCATTCACACAACATAAAGGGAAAACATAACTAGGGAATGCTAGACTGCAATAGGGAAGAGTGTCATCACATGGCCCTAGCATGGGTTACCTTGTCAATCCCTCACTAGATGTTGGCCCCCATCTATGGTTACCCTGACAGTCTCTCACTAGCCGTCGGCCCCATAGGGTGACACATGTGGAACCAACATTCCTTTCGTGAGGACAAGGAAGTTGATCTTGCCAACCAGGTCTTCTCAACCCATCCTTAGACTAAATGAGCACTATAGGAATGGGTGAGGAATCCAATTATCCTGATTAATGTGAAATTACCCATCCCCCCACTTCATTATTTAGGTTGTCACTGGATTAAGAAACTCTCCAATGGGTTGTCCTGGACACCACTTTGGGTTTCAGCCCCCATTGAGAACCACTCCCCCTACTTGCAACTAGTAAACCATACAAAACAAGCAAGGCATTCACCATCTTGCAACATAACACAATTACATGGATCCAACACAGTGCAAGGCATTGACCCTCTCGCACACATATCACAATCACAAGAATGCAAACTCAATGCAAGGAATTGACCCTCTTGCACACAACTCAAACACATTACTAACCACTTCCAAAATAAAACAATCATAAAAACCAACATACAAGATACTTCTTCCCTTAAGCCTCTGGAAGACTACCATTAACCACTATACACCAAAAACTCCTACTTTTGAACAATACCCAAATTCAACCGAATTCCACTAATCAAATACATTGTTCAATATAAGCACACAAATAAACAGTGCAACCATGAAAGACTCCATTTAAGACATCATATCCACATTTCATGATACGCATTAACTCAATCACTTATCTAACTTAATTGGGTTATTCATAACTAATTATAATAACATTCATTTCAATAACCAATTACATAATGATTTTACAATTAATTAAGGAAGTAATCCACTCTCATTAATTAACAAAAAACAACTAATTTATTTAATTAAGCTATTCCTTCAATTATCTAAATATGAATAAATCAAAATTCAGCCTACTCATTTTTCCCAATTCACTTATCTATGATGGATTTAAAATTCCCAAATAAAATTCACTATCACCTAATCGAATTCATCCAACTAAACTACAACTTATACAATAAATAATTTCTTTAAATATATACACAATCAATACCCATCTAATACTAATTAACCTATTCCAATTCTTTTATTAAATAACATTATTACCCTGATAGTATGCATATATTTATATATATATATAAACGTATATATTTATAATTTCAAAATGCAATTTTCAATACAATTTATCAAATTATAAGGTGGCAACCATATATCTATACTTACATACATAAACACATAAAAACACACACACATATATATATATATATATATATATATATTAAGTTGAATAATTTTCATCTACTTTCCAACATAGTATTTATGCGTCGCTTATCAATTATAAAGCACATTCTTCAGATTTTAAAATGAAGAACAATCAGCAAATTACCAATTATGAGATAGCATGAAATAAACACATCAAATTCCATAATAATATAAATGTAAATCAAATTGCAAATATCAAAGACCAAGCATCATAAGTAACCATAGAATGAAATCATATTCAACACAATACCAAGTATTTGAATGTGAGATGCAGGGGAAAGAAAAGCCAAAGGCGAATACCAAATCAGAAACAAGCCATCGAAATAAAGTCGAAATATTCAATGTATAACACCAGATAGAATTCACGGACTATAGAGGAACTCAGCTGACTCAGTATTAATTATACAACACAGAAAATAGGCGCAATAACCAGCAATGAATGCCAGGAAAATAGTATACCAAAAATGCCATAGAATGGAAATCAAAACACTAGGTAAGTCTTTAAATTTCTTAAACTTAGTGAAAATTTTAGATTTAAAACACATTAAATAAACTCAAGTGTATCTAGAAATATCATCAATATATGTAACATACTATCTCAATTTATCCATAGAACCAACATCCACTAGACCAAACACATATGAATCAATGATTTTCGAAATAATCTCTTAGTTCAATTCCTTCCAATAAGAAATGAAGATCTATTCTACTTTACAAACACACAATGCTCACAAAAATTAGTTTTACCAATAGAATAAAAAAAAACTATCAACCAATTTTTTATTAAAAATAGTCTTTAGACCTTTTTCATTGATGTGACCCAAGCATTATTGCCACATCATACATGTATTTTTAGTTCTAATTACATTTTTTATAATTACAAAAATTGAAGGAATTAATTATAAATAGAGACTCAATTTGGCATCATCTAAAAATCACCAAATTCTCACTTACCAACCTACAACCATACTTGGCAAATATCACATGCATTTTAGAATTGTCTAACTTGGATACAAAAAGAAAATTTCTTTCAAGACCTGGAATATGCAAAATACAATCGAGGGTTTTAACTCTTATATCACCAAAACATAGTTGTACCTTTCTCTTACCAACAATCCACTTGTACTATTGTCTCCGAGGAAAATCACTCCTCTATCATAAGCTATATAATATGTATAAAACTACTCTTTGTGAGGAATCATATGGTAGGAGCAACTTGATTCAAAAATTCAAACATCATCACTTAAAATGTTAGTAGAAATAAATAATGATTGTCACCATCATCAAAATACTTTTTCGTGGAGGAATCTAAACTCTTTTTTCTTATTTTTGTATTATTTCTTCACATGTCCCCTTTTCCATAGTTCTAACACTTTACTTTGCTCTTTCATGGGATCTTAGAACATCCTTTAGACTTAGATTGTTCCTTCTTATCCCCTTTAGGCCCTCTTTTGTTTTTGACCTTTCCCATACATGTAAAGCATCTTGCAAGACTTTGTTCATGGATTTTCTTCTCATTTCTTTTGAAATGGGAGTAGCAATAAGATTATCCATTTTTGGCTCCGCACCACTATCACTAATGGCAATGATTAGATTTTCCCAAGTACCAAGTAAAGAGAAAAGTAATAAGATACATTTATCTTCCTCTTCCAACTTAACATCTATAGAAGCAAGCTAACTTACAACCAAATTGAAAACATTCAAATGGTATGCAATAGAATCACCATCTTTCATTTTAAATGAATATAACCATCTTTTGAGATCTAAATAATTTATAATATTTTTAGTTTGGTACATATCATCTATCTTCTTCCATAACTCTTATGCTATAGCCTCCTTAGAAACATTCAAGAGGATAGAATTTACAAGACACAATCATATGGCTCCTTGTGTTTTCTTGTCTAATTCTGATTGGTATTCATTAGACATATCATGTGACTTCTTTTCTTGTGATATAGGCAACCACTTATCTATTTTTACAATGAGGTCCTCTATCTTCAACTTTCACATCTTGTATGTGACACTATTAAATTTCTCAATGTCCATAAGGGGTAGAAAGCATGGTATTCAATCTTTTCCTCAAATATGTAAAACCACACAATACAAAATCTCCTACTACAACCAAAATATATTCAACACTTAATAGAAAGGTGTCCCTCTCTATGCAGAAACATTAGTTTTAATACCAAATTGACAATTAAGGCAAAACTATTACACTAAAATATTCTAAAAATGTATACAAACCTAAAACAAAAATTTATTTAATTAACAAGGATTACCATTTGATAAATATTATACAATTATAAAATTAGCAATAAGAAATAAATCAACAAAGCATACATAACATAGGATTTGTGTAGAATCATTTCAAAAAAATCACACAAGAAAGAGGACAAGTATGTATTTATCTCGAAATGAGACATACGACCATACACTAACACTCTAAACTCTTTGACAACGGTCTAGAAACGCCTATGTACATATGAAAAAATCTCATCAAACTACTATCACATGCCTCCAACTTATAGATAATAGAGAGAGGAATACCAAAAATGATTTCCCAAAATAATGTACCATTAGACCATGGTAAAATATAAAAACTCTTGCATCTAAAATTAAGAGGTACTTCCAAGAATAGTAAATGTAGCTCTCAATTATCCATGAATAACAAAAATAACTTATGTATTAATAATAGACAACATCTTTGATTAGTAACTCCTCCATAATAGCCCCAAGGTGGACATCCAAAATCATCATCTAACTCTTATGGGACCCACTAATAACACTCAAGATGCTCCACTACCTAAATCCCATGTCCAAGTTGAGAGATTTGCTAAAAATAATTTTTTAATTGCCACTACCAACTCCACCTCATCCATGAATACATGTGATAACTAATATCAAGATTCTAAGAAAATCTAAATTACAAATTAATTTTCAGTTGCACCCTATGTGTCCAAAGATACATTCCAAAAATATTGGAGATACATGAATAACACAGGATTGAAAGATAAATGACACCTTAATCTCACACTTATCTAACATCTCAATAAATTAGAGATGTAATTTTATTAAGAACAAAAATTATGTTAGAATAATGATGAAAATTTACACCTCACCATTATTGTGTAAAATAATGGGAAGATAATCAAGAAACCCAAGAAAAGAAGCATCCCATCAATTAAAAATTCCAATGCAAAACTTCCCCCTAAAATCTATGTGCATGCATTGACCAAAATCCCCACTCCTCATGAAACACACATAATTTTATTGATTCAAGATTGAACAAATAATTAGACTACTTTGTCCACCTTGTTCTAGTTTTGATTGAATATTATTAAGCACGAGTTGCGTTGAGTGGGGTATGGAAGTGTCCATTACCAAAGGTGGGGCCTTATGAAGGCTTCATTAATGCATGTATAATTCTATTTCCTTACACCTGGTATAACTGGAAAAGATATACAGATATATCCACAGGAAATTAAACATTTGCATAGCTAAGAGAATAAGACAAAGAAGCATGCAAACTATATGACAGTGACTCAAAGAACTAAAATTTAATGGACTGTGACTAAGAAAAAGAGAATGAAATGTTTGTCAAAATGATAAATCAATTTGCAGAACACTTATTCTTATAAACCATACACAGAAACAAAGGCTATGCAAGGTAATTTATATGGAGATCACCAATATACAAAGGTTGCAAAAGGTAGTTTTTATGGATTTTTTAAGCACAAAGGTTGCGGCTTATTCACAAACATAAGTAGTCATACACAATAGATTTGACAGCAATTGGAAGTTTTTTGGCCTGCTTAATAATCTTACAAAAGGTATGGACAAAGGCATGTATACAAAACACCTCTACAAAAAGTGAAAGGCCACAATTATCCAAGTCCAGACAATGTCGCAACCAGAAGGTAGAAAGTTAAACATTTGTTGAAATGTCTTAAAGAATATGAATTGTTTGAGTAATATACAGAGGCCATGACTGGCATAGAGGAGGCACATGATCTGTTTTACACAATGCTTTTGTTTGAAAAATTGTTGGGTAACAAAGACTTGGGGGGAGAACTGTTTGGGAAAGAAATGGAAATATCAAAAACCATGAGAAAAAAAAAAAAAAAAAATGAAATTAGAAAAATGGGTTTGGGATATGATGGCTTAATCCTTCTAAATCAATTTCGACATCTTGTTTCTGAAATGAGTAATGCCCTTGGTTTTGTTTGGATTATGTGAACAAGAAGTTTGTGTTACTCTAGCATGGCTTGTTTGTTTGTGTATAATGTGAAAAGGAGAGTGAGTCTCGAAGAGACTACAGAATTGATTTTTTGAGATACCATGGTTGAGGTTGGAAAGATTATGAATAAAATGTAAGATACTACTCTATGGAAAATAGAAATTAATTCAAGATCCTTACATATATTATTGTACAGGAATTACAAAGCTGTAAAAATGGTCATTTAGGGGAGTTTTTTTACTACATCAATTATGAATGCAACAAAAGCTATGTTTCAAGGAAGAGATAAAATGTTTGAAAGGGGTTGTGATACGGTAAATGAGAAATTTATTGATGATGAGCTTATGTTTTTTCTTGCATAGATTTTGAAGGTACATGATGAAGAAATCAAATTCAATTCACTCATTGGTTTGTAGCTCCACTAGTTTCAAAAAAATCTTAAAATGTAAAATTTGTCATAAAGCAACTCCAAGAGTATCTAACAGAATTTACTGATGATGAGCTTATGCTTTGTCTTGCATAGGTTTTGAAGATACATGATCAAGAAATGAAATTCAATTCATTCCATTGGTTTAGTAGCTCTACCAATTTCAAAAGAATTTTAAAATGTAAAATTTGTCATAAAGCAACTCCAAGAGTATCTAACGGAATTTACTGATGATGGGCTTATGCTTTGTCTTGCATAGATTTTGAAGGTACATGAGCAAGAAATTCAATTCAATTCATTCTATTGGTTTAGTAGCTCTTCAAGTTTCAAAAGAATCTTAAAATGTAAAATTTGTCATAAAGCAACTCCAAGAGTATCTAATGGAATTTACTGATGATGGGCTTATGCTTTGTCTTGCATAGATTTTGAAGGTACATGCTCAAGAAATCAAATTCAATTAACTCCATTGGTTTAGTAGCTCTGTCAGTTTCAAAAGAATCTTAAAATGTAAAATTTGTCATAAAGCAACTCCAAGAGTATCTAATGGAATAATAATGGTTTTAGTTGTGCAAAGAGAAATGTGAACTATATGAAAAAATAATCAAAGTAAAATTTAATGGGTCATGAATGAACAAAATATCATGAAATGTTTGTCAAAATGTTAAATTAGTTTGTGGAATGCCTATCCTTATAAACTACACAGCAAAAAAGGTTACGCAAGGTAATTTATATGGAGATTAGCAATAGACAAAGGTTGTGCAAGGTAGTTTATATGGAATTCTCAAGCACAAATGTTGCAACCTAGTAATAATCATAAGTAGATTTAGTTGTGGTTTGAGGTTTGTTTCCATGCCTAATAATCTTGCACAAGCATGGACAAAGATGTGTGTACAAAATGCCTCTACAAAATGTGAAAGGCACAATTAGCAAAGTTGAGACAAAGGTCATGACCAAAAGGTAGAAAGTGAATCATTTGATGAAATGTCTTAAGGAATATGAGTGGCTTGAGTAATATAGAGGCCACAAATGGCATAAAGGAGGCATGTGATTTGTTTGACATAATGCTTTGGTTTACCATATTGTTAGGTAACAAGGACTTGGGGAATCATATGGTAGGAGAAACTTGAGTCAACAAGTCAAACATCATCACTTAAAGTGCTACTAGAAATAAATAATCATTGTCACCATCATCAAAATACTTTTTCATGAAGGTATCTAAACTCTTTTTTCTTATTTTTGTATTCACATGTCTCCTTTTTCCATAGTTCTAACACTTTACTTTGCTCTTTCATGGGATCTTAGAAAATCCCTTAGACTTAGATTTGTCCTTGTTATCACCTTTAGGCCCTCCATTTTTTTGGACCTTTCTCATACATGTAAAGCATCTTGCAAGCCTATGTTCATGGATTTTCTTCTCATTTCTTCTAAAATGGGACTATTAATAAGATTATCCATTTTTTGCTCTGCACCACTACCACTAATGGCAATGATTAGATTTTCCCATGTATAAGGTAAAGAGAAAAATAATAAGATACATTTATCTTCCTCTTCCAAATTAGCATCTATAGAAGCAAGCTAACTTATAACCAAATTGAAAACATTCAAATGGTATGCAATAGAATCACCATCTTTCATTTTAAATGAATATAACCATCTTTTGAGATCTAAATAATTTATAATAATTTTAGTTTGGTACATATCACCTATCTTCTTCCATAACTCTTATGCTATAGCCTCCTTGGAAACATTCAAAGGATAGAATTTGCAAGACACAATCTTGTGTTTCCTTATGTTTTCTTGTATAACTTTGATTGATATTCATCACACATATTGTGTGGCTTCTTTTCGTGTGATATAGGAAACCACTTATCTATTTTTACAATGAGATACTTTGTCTTCAACTTTCAAATCTTGTATCTGACACTATTAAATTTCTCAATTTCCATAAGGGGTAGAAAGCATGGTATACAATCTTTTCCTCAAATATGTAAAACCACACAATACAAAAGCTCCCACTACAACCAAAAAATATTCAACACTTAATAGAAAGGTGTCCCTTTTTATGCAGAAACATTAGTTTTAATACCAAATTGATAATTAAGGTGAAACTATTACACTAAAATATTCTAAAAATGTATACAAATCTAAAACAAAAATTTATTTAATTAACAAGGATTACTATATGATAAATATTATAAAATTATAAAATTAGCAATAATAAATAAATCAACAAAGCATAGATAACATAGGATTTGTGTAGAATCATTTCAAAAAAATCATGCAAGAAAGAGGACAAGTATGTATTTATCTCGAAAGAAGAGATACAACCATACACTAACACTCTAAACTCTGACAATAGTCTGGAAACACCTATGTATCTATCAAAAAATCTCATCAAACTACTATCACATGCCTCCAACTTATAGATAATAGAGAGAGGAATACCAAAAATGATTTCCCAAAATAATGTACCATTAGACCATGGTAAAATATAAAAACTCTTGCATCTAAAATTAAGAGGTACTTCCAAGGATAGTAAATGTAGCTCTCAATGATCCATGAATAACAAAAATTACTTATGTATTAATAATATACGACATCTTTGATTAGTAACTCCTCCATAATAGCCCCAAGGTGGACATCCAAAATCATCATCTAACTCTTATGGGACCCACTAATAACACTCAAGATGCTCCACTACCTAAATCCCATGTCCAAGTTCAGAGATTTGATAAAAATAATTTTTTAATTGCCACTACCAACTCCACCTCATCCATGAATACATGTGATAGCTAATATCAAGATTCTAACAAAATCTAAATTACAAATTAATTTTCAGTTGCACCCTATGTGTCCAAAGATACATTCCAAAAATGTTGGAGATACATGAATAACACATAAGATTGAAAGATAAATGGCACCTTAATCTCACACTTATCTAAAATCTCAATAAATTAGAGATACAATTTTATTAAGAACAAAGATTATGTTAGAATAATGATAGAAAATTTACACCTCACCATTAAACTTCCCCCTAAAATCTATGTGCATGCATTGACCAAAATCCCCACTCCTCATGAAACACACATAATTTTATTGATTCAAGATTGAACAAATAATTAGCCTACTTTGTCCACCTTATTCTAGTTTTGATTGAATATTATTAAGCATGAGTTGCGTTGAGTGGGGTATGGAAGTGTCCATTACCAAAGGTGGGGCCTTATGAAGGCTTCATAAATGCATGTATAATTCTATTTCCTTACGCTTGGTATAATTGGAAAAGATATCAACAGGAAATGAAACATTTGTATAGCTGAGAGAATAAGACAAAGAAGCATGCAAACTATATGACAGTGACTCAAAGAACTAAAATTTAATGGACTGTGACTGAAAAAAAAGAGCATGAAATGTTTGTCAAAATGATAAATCAATTTGCAGAACACTTATTCTTATAAACTATACACAGAAACAAAGGCTATGCAAGGTAAATTATATGGAGATTAGCAATATACAAAGTTGCAAAAGGTATTTTTTATGGAATTTTTAAGCACAAAGGTTGCAGCCTATTCACAAACATAAGTAGTCATACACAATGCTTTTGTTTGACAAACTGTTGGGTAACAAAGACCTGGGGGGCGAACTGTTTGGGAAAGCCTCTCAAAGAAATGGAAATATCAAAAACCAAAAGGTAGCTGAATATCCCTAGGATTGAGAAAAGAAATGAATAATGAAATTAGAAAAATGGGTTTGGGATATGATGGCTTAATCTTTCTAAATCAATTTCGACATCTTATTCAGATATGAGTAATGCCTTTGGTTTTGTTTGGATTATGTGAACAAGAAGTTTGTGTTACTCTACCATGACTTGTTTGTTTGTGTATAATGTGCAAAGGAGAGTGAGTCTTGAAGAGACTACAAAATTGATTTTTTGAGATACCATGGTTGAGGTTGGAAAGATTATGAACAAAATGTAAGATACTATATGGAAAATAGAAATTACTTCAAGATCCTTACATATATTGTTGCACAGGAATTACAAAGCAGTAAAAATGGTCATTTAGGGGAGTTTTTTTACTACATCAATTATGAATGCAACAAAAGCTATGCTTCAAGGAAGAGATAAAATGTTTGAAAGGGGTTGTGATAAATGAGAAATTTATTGATGATGGGCTTATGCTTTGTCTTGCATAGGTTTTGAAGGTACATGATCAAGAAATCAAATTCAATTCACTCCATTGGTTTAATAGTTCCATCAGTTTCAAAAGAATCTTAAAATGTAAAATTTGTCATAAAGCAACTCCAAGAGTATCTAATGGAATCAATAATCATTCAATTTGGTTTTAGTTGCGCAAAAGGTATGTGAACCATATAAAAAATGAATCAAAGAAGTAAAATTTAATGGGTCATGAATGAACAAAAGATCATGAAATGTTTGTCAAAATGTTAAATTAGTTTGTGGAATGCCTATCCTTATAAACTACACAGCAACAAAGGTTACACAAGGTAATTTATATGGAGATTAGCAATATACAAAGGTTGTAGGTAGTTTAATGGAATTTTCGAGCACAAATGTTGCAGCCTAGTAATAAACATAAGTAGATTCGGCCATGGTTGGAGGTTCTTTTGCATGCATAATAATCTTGCACAGGTATGGACAAAGATGTGTGTACAAAATGCCTCTACAAAATGTGAAAGGCCACAATTAGCAAAGTTGAGACAAAGGTCATGACCAAAAGGTAGAAAGTGAACCATCTGATGAAATGTCTTATGAGTGGCATAAAGGAGTCATGTGATTTGTTTGATATAATGCTTTGGTTTAACATATTGTTAGGTAACAAGGACTTGGGGTATGAACTGATTGGAAAATCCTCTTAGAGAAATATAAATATCAAATACCAATAGGCTATTGAATATCTTTATCATCAAGTAGAAAACCGAGTAATGAAATTAGAAAAATGGATTTGGGAGATGATGGTTTAACCCTTCTCAATTTTGACATCTTATTTTTGAAATGGGAAATTCCCTTAATTTTTTTTGGATGATGTGAATGGGAAGATTTTGTTACTCTAGCATGATTTGTGTGTTTATAAATAATGTAAAAAGGAGAGTAAGTCTTAAAGAGGATGCAAGATAATTGAATTTTTGAGGTATCATAGTTGAGATTGCAAAAATTATGGACAATGCATTCAACATGCCACTGAATATTCTTATGATCAGATAGAAAAATGAATAAAGAAATCAAAAAAATGAGTTTGGGAGATGATGGTTTAACCCTTCTCAATTTTGACATCTTATTTTTGAAATAGATAATTCCCTTACTTTTGTTTGGATGATCTGAGTGGGAAGTTTTTGTTACTTTAACATGGTTTGTTTGTTTATGTATAATGTGAAAAGGCTATTTATTTTTGAAATGGGCAACTCCCTTAATTTTGTTTGGATGATGTGAATGGGAAGTTTTTGTTACTTTAGCATGGTTTGTGTTTTTAAGTATAATGTGAAAAGGAGAGTAAGTCTCAAAAAGGCTACAAGAGAATTAAATTTTTGAGGTACCATGGTGAGATTGAAATAATTATGGACAATACAATAGATACACTATATAAAATACAAATTACTTCAAGAACCTTAAAAATATTTTTGCACGAGAATTACATAGTAAAAATGGCCATTTAAGGAATTGTTTCTTTTATGTCAATGCCTCCATCAACTATAAGCGCTAAATAACAATCCAAGGAGCGATGGAGCTAGGGTGTAAGGGTGGTGTCGGTCTTGGTGTGAACAATAGGCTTATGGATTGCAAAGGTTTGGTGAACAAGGTTGGAGATGTTGGAGGTGAAGTTGGTGATTGTCTAGCTGGTAAAGAAGATGGTGGTCAAGATCCAAACATGTAGCAAAGGACAAGGATGAAAAAACCTTTAGAGGGGTTGGATAAACCACCTGACCCTAGTGGAATCCCACATGTGGTGGGTTTTCAAAAAACACAAGTGATGGGAGCCTCAAGGCTATTTGCCTTAGTTTTGAGGCTCTTTTTCCTAGATCGTCTTTGTATATCCAAGCTCTGAGGTACCTAGTGGCCAATCTTTGAGATTTTAATTAGAGAATGTTTTAGGTCCCAAGCAGTGGGTGTCTTTTTTTTATCCTAAACCAAAAGGTAAAAGACCTTCTTCTCTTATAAAGGTATACTATGACCCTTATTCTAGTGAGCTTTCAATTTCTATTCTTAATGGTATTGTGGAAAAAAGTGTCACAAAGATGGAGATGACTTCGGTAGGGAAGTTCATGGGCCCAAGACCAAATATAGAATTTGTGCAGGCTTGGGCTACTAAGCACTGGAGACCAAAAGGCCAATTAGATATCGATGCCCTTCCAAATGGTTTTTATATCATTTGTATTTCCCTACAAATAAGACCTATGCAACATCCTTAATAGGGGGGTCATGGCTTATTGATGTCTACCTTGGCTCTCAAGCATTGGGAGACTAGTTTTAATGCTTCTAAAAAATCCTTCAACATGGCCTCGATTTGGGCTTGTCTATCAGGCTTACCTATGGAATACTAGGATGAATAGGTCTTTAAAGGATTTACTAGTTCCTTTGGCCATCTCATTCCCATTTACCCAATGACCCTCACAAGAAGGAAGGTCTTTACAAGAATATTTGTGTGTGTTGAACAAGAAGCTAATCTCCCCTCCTTAATTTTCCTTAAATCTAAGTTGGGGTAATGGAAGTAGCTAAAGGAATTTGAATCCATTCCTTTTTCCTACTTTAAATGTAAGAATGCGAGACACTAGGAGAAATAATTTCCTCTCCAGACTCTTCCAATAAGGAAATTCTGGAAGGAAAAATAACATGAAGGAAGAATAAGAGTTAGGATCCCTCTTTGAATAATGTTTCAACCTTTTCAAAAGATATCTTCTCACAAGACAACACTCAATGTAAGAAACATAATGTAGAGTTTGAGCTTCTGCCCTGCTTGAGCAACCTAGTTTCTAAAAATTAATTTCAAAACTTGATTAAGTAGGGCTCCTTTTAGAAAACACTTAGAGAATGGAGCAAAACAAGGAGATAGAGCTCCCACCCAGTTTAGTCTTCCATGATTCTAAAGATAAAGAATAAATTATTGAGGAGGGACCCTTTTCTAAAGTCCTTGAAGAGCCAACGATTGAAAGGGTTGGAAAAGTTGTAAAGATTTTATAGTGCACCCTCTATGGCAATAAAATGGAGTGGATTCATAAAAGAAGGGAGATAATCATGTCAAATGTCAGATGGAATCCATGATGGAACTAATCATTGGGAGGGAAGATCTTTTTAGGGATTTTGCACTTAAGGAGATAGTGCTCTTGAATGAGGCATGTGCCCTAGTGTTTTCTCCTTTGGTTCTTGATCCTAACATGAATTATCAAGAGTGTTTCTCTCTAGTTCACTCAACCATAAGTAAAGAGTTCAAGGATAAAAGTTCAATAAAGGTTAAGGTAGAGAAAAAGGAAAACTAGTCAATCCTGAAGGAGAAAAAATAGAATAAAAAAGGCTCACCTCCTCTAGGAGGGAACCAAAGAATTCACATCAAAAGAAAAAAAGTAGAGGATTTTGGTTCAAATCCTAAGATGGGGAATATTTTCAGCCAAAGCGACTATGGAGAGAGATAGCAAGAGGGAAATTGCAAATGGGGTGAAAAAGGAAATAATGAGTATGTGCTCTAAGAGCATAGATCCACCTAAATAATGAAGATTATATCATGGAATTTTAGGGGGCTCAATAATTCTCATAAGCATGACCTCCTATCTAATCTCATCTGGGAGTATAAACCATATATTTTAATGATTCAAGAGACTAAGATGCAAAATGAAAAATTGAGTAACCTTAAGAACAAATTCTCTAAGGAGTATGGGTTCCATGGGTATAGTGTGGATGGGGCATTTAGAGGGTTGGATAATTTTTGAAGCCCCAAATTGATTAATGGTGAACCTTTGTCTAAAGACTCTCATCATAGCTCTACCAAGCTTATTCATTTGGGGGATCAAATTGCTTCTAACATCTATGCTTCAAATGTTAAGAATTCTAGGAAGAAACTATGGATTAGTCTAAAACAATTTAGATCAATCCATTCTAACTATGAGTGGTTGATTATGGGAGACTTCAATACCCCTCTTAAGGAAAATTAAAAAATGGGAGGTTCTCAACCTACTATGGATAGCAAGTCAGATTTGATGGACTTTATTGATGACCATGTCTTCATTGATTTGTATCTGAGGGGATCTATCTTTACTTGGTCTAAGAGGCATGTTGGGGATTCCCTTATTCTAGTAAGACTTGATATGGCCCTTATTTCCTCTGATTGGTTGTCTTTTATTTCAATTATTTATCTACCCTCATGAGGCTTGGGTTGGACCACTTCTCTATGTGTTGATAGTTTGGGGAAAAATAAAAACTTCCCCTTCTGGTTTGAGAAAATGTGGACCCACCACTAAAAAATTGAAAGAATATTTTGAGAATGGTAGAAAATTGAGGTGGATGGATAAGCTATGTAAAAAACGGATAAGAAACTATCTTTTGTCAAAACAAAAAATTCATTCTTGGAATAAAAGCTCATTTGGGCATATATTCAAAAGGAAGGAGGTTATTATGGGTATGCTAGATTCGATTCAATATAATATCTAGTTATCTAGAACAAACTTCGGCGTGCTCAAGTAGGAAAACATCCTTCTGGTTGAGCTACATTCTATCATCTCCAAAGAAGAAGAGTTCTAGAAACAAAGATCTAGAGTCTTGAGGTTGAAGAATGGAAATTGCAATTCTCGCTTCTTCCATATTTATACTCTCAAGCATAGATATTCTAATAGAATCAAGTCTATTCAGGTTAATGGCATAAAAATTAATGATAAATTACACATCAAGATGGTTACTAATGAGTTCTTTAAAATCTCCTCCCGGTGGATTATATGGAAGACCCAGTTGTTTAGAGTGAGATCCTGAGTGTGATTCTTAAAATCCTATTGAATGAGTATAATAAGGAACCTATTATAATTATTTTGGATGTGTAAATTAGTACAGTTACCTTTTCCTTTAAAGGGTCCAAAGCTCCTGGGCTTGATGGCTTTCCTCAAATTTTCTTCCAGATCTATTGGAAAATTATTGCAAAAGACTTTATTGATGCTACCAAAGAATTTTTTATAGTTGAAGCCTACTAAAGGAGATGAATTCTACTTTTCTAGTCCTTGCCCCTACCAGTTTGGGTGCTAACTGTTTTGTAGACTTCAGACCTATTATTCTATGCAATTATGTATAGAATTTTCTCTAACATTATCACCCTTAGAGTGTAGAAACTCCTTCCTAGATTGATTGCTTCCCAACAAAGTGGATTTGTCTCGAGGAGACAGATCTTGGATTCTATAATCATTGTTAATGATGTGATTCATTCTCTATCTATCAAAAAAAGGAATGGTTTCTCTTTAAGCTTGACTTGATTAAATCCTACGATAAGGTGGATTGGGGCTTCTTACAAAAGGTTTTGGTTAAGTTTGTGTTTGGGGCCAAAATATTAGAGATCATTCTCCAAATGGTTTCTTCATCAAAAATTTAAATCCTTATTAATGGGTTCCCTTCTAGATTCTTTAAAATCTCTAGGGGTCTCTGACAAGGGGATTCTATTTTCCCCTTCTTGTTTGTGATCTTAGTTGAATTTCTCATAAGGTTTATTCTCAAAATTGTTTAAAAGGGGTAATATGTAGGGTGTTTCTCCTTCCTCCATTGGCCCCCTTGGTCTCACCAAAACTTTATTGACGGCACTATCATTATGGGTGAAGCATCAATCAGGGAATCATATTCTCTATAATCTACTTTTCTCCTTTATGAAAAGGATTATAGTTAAATAATTAACTACCCAAAAATCTCTATCCTTTTTCTTAGTATGCCTCCCCATTATCAACAAAGGATAGCTTGTATCCTCTAGTGTGTGGTGGGGATTTTTCTTTCAAGTACTTTGGTCTTCCCCTCTTCATCAACAAAGTATTTGTTTATTTTTGGTTGGGTTTAGTGGACAGGTGTCAATCCAAGTTGGCTAGTTGGAAAGGGGTTATATTAAGCTAGGTTGGTAAGATCTAGTTTCTTAAATATTCTTTATAAAATATCTCCATCTATGTTATGATCCTTTTCAAAAATATTAGGAGGTTTGCTAAAAACATTAAACAAATTCAAAAGAATTTTTTTCTATTCTAGATTGAAGGAAAGAAAGAGAATCCCTTTCATTGTCTAGGAAAATATTTGCTTACCCAAAATATTAGGAGGTCTTGGAATTAGAAAAAATTAAGGATTTCAAAAAAGCCATGTTGGCTAAGCTAGCTTGGAGGATTTTGAAGGAAAATAATGAATGGACTAAGATATGCTAGAGAAAATACTTAAATCTCAATAGAAATATGGAGTTTATTTATAATCCCAATCTCCCTGATGGATCCATCATATGGAAAAACATCTTAGATCGTAGAAATTTTATCTATAAAGGTGTGAAATAGAAATTGGGAAATGACATTTCTATAACATTTTGGTAAGATAAGTGGATTTTGGATACCCACCTCTAGGAATGTGAGTGAGCTAGCTCTTTGAAAGAGCCATGTGAGGTTTTTTGGTGATAGGGTGGCAGACTATATTGAGGAAGGATCTTGGAGTGTCTTTCTGAAGTTGATCCCTTGGTGGTGTAGATGTCAAGGATTCACTCCCTCTTGGAATGTGTTCACATACCTCTTTCTCACTCAGAAGATGACTTGGCGTGTGAAAAAATTATGAGGGTTCTTACTCTTTTTCCTTGGGTTATTTCTCTAATGAGAATATGGAAGGTAGACCCTCTTTTTGGGCTACACTCTAGTGGCCTAAGTTTAACCCAAAAATTAATTCTTCACTCAAGACAATTTTTTCTCTTGTGATAATCTATACAGAAGGGTATTTTCCCTTCCCAATAGGTGTTCCATTTGTGAGTTGATTGTGAGGATGTGTTCCATCTATTGATTTTTTGCTCATTTTCCAAAGTGTTTTAGGCTCATTTTCCTAACATTTGGAACATTTTTTAGGTCTTTCCCTCTTCCTTAGAAGGAGTGGTCCTTTAATGGCACTTTTCATCCTCTAACCCTTCCCTAAAGCTTCTTTGGACTCTCATGCTCCCTCATTTTTCTTGGGGCCTATTGAAGGAGAGAAATAATCATTATTTTAGAGAAAGAGGCTAATATGATTATTCCTACCACTAATGAGAATCTCAATATTCATATTCCTAATAAAATCTCCAAGAACTCAAATCTTGGAGTGTCCATCTATGATCTTCATATTGCGAAGGGGTGGATAATTTCGGTTGATATCTTTATCTGCTTCAAGAGTAAGAAGAAGTCTAGAGAAGGGGTTTTATGGAAGCCTCCACTTGTGGGATGGATCAAAATAAATTTTGAAGGGGCAGCCAAGGGAAACCCTAGGCCGATAGAGGGTGGAGGAGTAATTAAAAATGAGAAAGGTAGATTTCTTGTTGCGATGATGTTCCCATTGGGCTCTCAATCTAATTATTTTGTTGAAGCAGTCATTTCCTTTCACAACAAAGTTTTCCATTATATGGAATTTAAAAATGTGCTTGATGAGGGGGACTCTCTAAACATATCAATTCCTAATTGATAGGAAAAATCCTAGTTGGACCATTAATTAATTCAAAATAGATGCTTCTGCGTTGACTAAGGATTTTGAGGAGATGGAATTTTATCATGTGTTATTTGAAGGTAATCAGGCGTTTCATGTCTTTGCTAATGTTGGATTGAATACCGATAACTAAATGAGGTGGCAGTGTACTCTGGCATACCTCTACAATCCAAATATGTGTTTTTTAATTATAACATATTTTATGGTGGAACTAAGGGATGAGACCTTATTAATGAATAAGGGGATGTTCACACATTTTATGGTTATTTTTATAAGATTTTGAGGGAAGCTTTTGGATAGCGACATTTGTGTCTTGAGGAAGAAAAATCTAAGTGGGATCTTGGTTAACAAGAAAAACTATTGTTTCAAAAAGAGAAGTGGGGTCCCTGGGAAAAGAGTTGAGAACACTTTGATTAGGATGGGGGGCAACCGTAATATAATTGAGACCACTAATTGTGTTGGGATTCATTACTAGCCTAAAATTTTGAATGTGATAAAGGAGGGTGGGTTGGTTCCATTCATGGATAAACTCAATGGTCACAATGTTTGGATGGGAGACAACCATTAATGAGGAATTAATAGCATAGGTGACTGGAATTTATATGGAGTGTAGAAATCTTTTCAAAGATTGTAAGGCAGGTGATGAGGCATTGCATATTTTCTTCAAGAGCAACGAAAGAAGTAAATTGCTGAAACTTTACTTTGGATATGAAATATCCTTTATTACACCCATTTGGGTTGTGATTGTGGAGATTATTAGGAGGTGTATGACCCTTAAGGTTTGTTATAATAATATCTATGGCTACCATTTTACTTTGCTAAACCATTTCAGAAATAAAATTTTAGTCTCCTTGTCTTTTTATATCTTAGCTTCTCTTGAACAATCTATCTTTGAGAATAGGATAAACTTGAAAATGCATTTCCTCTATGAAGTCCTTATTTTGTTAATTGTTAACTACATGAAATCTATGAATCCTATTTGGTTATGAGGTAAAATATAGAGAAAATGTAAGAAACCTAGGTTTGAGTAAATCTCAAATGAGGAGTCCTTGAAGACCTAGGAGGAGGAAACTTGTGAGGATGGGGAAGATGAAGAAGATTTTGGGAATTTTGTCTAAATTATCTATCACAATTCTAATGATGTTGATTATGTGAAAGAAAGGCAGTTTCTACCCTCACAAGAAAAACAAAAGGTTGTGGGAGGCACCCCCAAGTTTCTAAGAAAAAAGGTATTGTTAATTATACCTCTCTATGGTTGGAGGATTCTAGTTATTCTACTAATAAGGAGGATTATAGGAGTGATATCTATGAAGAGATAACCATGGGTACTAAATATCAGAAGAAAAGAAAACCCCTCTTTGTAAGGAAAGAAAAATAAAAATAAGTAAATTTGGAAATACTAGGGTCTATTGAAGATATTGTGGGGCTAGGGTTGGAGATGTTTGCACAAGGAAACAAACCCAATGAGGGAGGGAACCTTGATACCTCTAGGAATATAAGTTGATGAAACTAGGGGTGGGTATCCCTTTCCCCTATTCCCAATCCTACTCCTAAATCTTGTATGGAGTTCTCTTTCCTGATTTCTAATGTTGTCAATTTTAAAGAATTAGTAGACGCTCTTCATTCTATTTGAGATTTTGTTAATGCTCAAAAAAGGATATCTAAATGGTTTTATGTTGAGATAAATCACATTAATATGAAGTTAGAAATTCTATAAGAACATATCAAAGGTCAAGTTGAAATTCAAAGGTCAGAGGAGATAAAAATATTGAAAGGATG